>CXYZ01003051.1:2032642-2049019 GCA_900006705.1 Sonneratia caseolaris
TTTATTTTAAAATATAAAATTATTTAAATTAATTTTTTTAAAAATAATTATTTTATTTGATTAAGAATTTTTTGACCGGTGAAGGTGGTGTACCGTGTCAGCACTACCCGAAAATAGAATCGGGCCGTGCCGACATGATTCAAATTGACGTGTCATATGTATGTATTCGCTGAGATCCTAATCCTCGAGAAGAAAAGAATGCGCGGGACGTGGCAAATCGGTACAGAGCTATTGCTGGCTTTAGTCAATTATCGTCGATTGACCCATTTGCGAATTCTGCACGTGGACCCGTCGAGACAATCCAACATTTCTTAATCTCCTGAGTTAGACAATAGCTCAGGCTAATTCTAGTATGAAGTAGCAGTGGTCGTAGGTTGCGTGTGATCGGGCTTCGTTCGGTTCACTCGTGCCTCATAGGAAGTGTGTGTAAAGTTTAACCTCTCGCCTCATCTCCTTTTACTTTTCCTTTTTTTTAAGGGAGGAAAAAAAAAACAAACAAAGAAGAAGAGGTGACCTAATTTTCTACGGTCAATGCCATTTTTTGGCGTAGTTTTTCTTCTACGGGCAACGGAACTTTAGCCAGTGGAGAAAGTGGATTTAGCACTAGAGTTGAGATAACTCCCTTTTTAACCCCGACTTTTTATCCATCCGATTAGGTTGCCACTACTTAACGTCCGTTAATTCGTATCGTATCATGTATAGCCTATACGGATTTGTGCCAGGCGACTATTGACCGGTGCACCTCTCGTTTATCAAATTGAATCATAAAATAACTAACTTGAACTCGACTACCTAAATTACGAGTAATCATAGTAAACATAACACTTAAAACTTCAACATAAACTTAAAATATATTTAATTTTAATGGATTTAATCATGTCTTATTAGACTATATAAGTTTAACTTACTTTAACATATCCACTTAAAATAGATTATAGAGGCTCAAGTCCGTGTGAATACGAAACATATCTTATGCTCAACCCGAATCCATCAAAATCTATCATGCGGTAGCACTACGAAATAAAGTAGAATAATTCAAGTACGGTAAAGTATATATGGATAATTAATCCGAGTGTGTTCTCTGCTCATCCGAAAAAGTATTGGATTTGGCGTACACCTAAAGGTATTTGAGCATATAATATGCAAGGCCAGCATATCCATATATATATATATATATCTATGTATCTCCACTATTACTATATTAATAAGTTGATAATATGTAATAGGTGAAATTTGAGATTTGAATATTTTGAAAGTCAGTATATAGAGTTTAATTGAAGGGCACTGAGCTGTATAACATACTGGTCGATAGATTGATAGATTATTATAGTATCATTCACTATTGATATAAAAACAAAAAAAAAAACTACAAAGATAAGGTTACGGTGCGCGTGTCAATGCTGACGTCACTAGTTCTAAGGGATGGGACCCACACGTGGATCGGTGGATGACGACGACGACGACGTCAACATGAATTTAAAATCACAGACCCCGGCCTTGCATTTATTTTATTTTATTCTTTAATACAGGCCTTGTTTTTGTTTATTTATTTATTCTATATATTATCTTCCTGCATGGCTCACGTCCTCGCTGACGTCATTCCCCGTCGTGAAGCCCGGAGTACTTTCCACCTTTCCGGTTATCGTTGAATTGCGTCACCTTTCGTGGTTGCCTTCAGTCCAAGTGAATCTTCCATTCAGCGATTGCCATAATAATAATAATAATCCATAAGGGGAGAACCGGAGAATCACTGAACCAAGACCGGCCGGTTGGATCAGCTCAACGAGCATCGGCCCGTTGCCCGAGCCGGTCTCAAAAATCACATCATTGAGATATAACTAACTGACTAACTAACTAACCAACTCCGATTAGCCCGGCCGGGTTCCTCACAGCCCTGCTGAACCCATTAAAAGCCAAATAAACGAAGAACCCTCGAAAAGGTTCAGACTCAGACGGACGGACGTCGAGCCCTACCANCCAAATAAACGAAGAACCCTCGAAAAGGTTCAAACTCAGACGGACGGACGGATGTCGCACCCTACTANGGAGGTTTCTATTCTTGGCTGGCAGGTCTGTCTGGAAGTTCTTTTTATTTGCCCTATTGGTTTTGAAGTTCTCTGTGTGAAATAATCTTATGGCGTTTCCTTCGATTTTCTTGGGATTTCGTATAAGTTTTTGGGGAAGGTTTTGCTGAGAAGTTCTTCGATATATCCAGTATTGGTCGAGTATTGTTGGATCTCTACACTGGGAGAGCTCCTTCTATGGAATGAGCCTGCGATTTTTCTCGGGATTTCATGTACGATTGATCAGGGGAAATTTTTGTCGGGGAATTCTCTGATCTAACTGGTTTTCGTCGAATATTGCTGGATTTTTAGACAGGAGGTGAGAGCAAGTTTTAGGGTTTTAGGCTGACATTTGAGTGGCCTCTGGTTTTGCATCCCCACGGGGGACTGGGGAGCATCTCAAGCTCAAGCTCAAGCTCAAGGACAATAATGGTTACAATTCTGAGAAGGTTAGTCCACAGAGTTCAGTCCACACATCGTCTCTTAGAAGATGGATGGATTGCTCAGCTCTGCATTTTTGTCGTCTCTCAATATATGGTGTATATGTGTGTGTGTATATATATATATATATATATTATATTGGCCTCTTGTGAGTAATTTTATATTTATTATTACTTCTTTAACTTACCGGTTCAATTTATTGAACCATTAGTTCAACTCATGTGTCCATGACTCAGCTGGTCTTCAATGCGGCCCTATTTTAAAACCATGTAACTAACCGATGATATCGGTGCGGTTTAATTAACTCGAAGAGATCCCACGCCGAGTTAGTCTTGGACTTGCTTAAAGAGGCAAATCCTTGGAAGTACAGTATAAAATCAAAAGCACGTCACTTACACTTGGCAAGGAGCTGATGGGCTTTAGATCCATTGGTGGGCCAATATGATATTGAGGCCCATTTATGGCCCATCTATCATACTCATTGGGCTCCAGATCCATTTATGGCCCGATTTTGGGTCGGAGCCCTGAGCTCTTGATTTCTCTCTCTTCGTCGAGTGATTAGAATTTAGATCTGCATATGAGAGTGAGAGAGAGATAGAGAGAGGGAGGGCGGGAGACCAGCGCTAGAAGGATCGTCGAGGCTCGTCTTCGCCACAGTCCAGCTCTTGGTTTATCTAATCCTTCTTCCTCTACGGTATGCTTCTGGTCTCTCCTAGATTTCACTGTTTTTAAAACATCGGAGTTTTTCGGCGATTGGGGATTTTATGCGGTTCATTTGGTTGGAGCTTTGGTTTAGCGTCTAATTCATTATCTGCTCTTTGGTTGCTAGACAGGCATCGACCATGGGGTTTCCGGTGACATCCTCGATTTTCGTTGTGGTTGGGATCGTCGCGTCCCTCTGCATCAGAATTTGCTGCAACAGTGGATCGTCTACAAACTTGTACGCTTCTTTCGCTTTCATTTTGGTTGCCTTCCTTCTCTGCTTTTCTGATTTGACCGCATCAAATGTTGCATGGCATTTGTATGGGATTGTTTCGGCGTTATGAGGACATTCTACTAGGTCGGGCACATGATTTGCTCAAGCTCGTCTGTGAATCTGTGGACAGTGTTCTAACCTGTGGTTTTGCTTTGAGTTGATGTGAGGTTTCTGATTCTTTGACTCGCTCTGTGGTGAAGTTCACTATGGTGAATATGCTGTTTGACTTCACGATTAGTTGACTAGTAAGCGTATGGAGTAAACTGAAATTGGTGAAGAATATGACTGTGGAGTAGAGGAATCGAATTAAAGAGTTGCACAACCTATGAAAGAAATTGACAGTTAGAAAACTGTCTACAAATCATTGGTATCCTAGTCTCTTGTGTGGTTTATGTTTGCTATTGATGGGTTGGATATTATAAAATTACTTCAAAGAACATTGCTGTGGTATGTTGGACACGAGTTTCATGGATTTTCTTTCCAACTTTCCGTCATGGTTATATGCAATTGAGCTATGCACTATATATATTTACTTACTTTTGGCGCCTGTAGGGATTATATGTTGGCTATGCAGTGAATTGATGTATCTTGTGTGAGGCATGCACATTTGATTATATGTTTATTCATACGCATTTTGAGCTCTTTTCATTCTGAAAACCTAATGAAAGACAAGGGATACTTCTTTGATGCAGTTACTGTTGCTGCTATTAATTAAATGACAGCAAGAACTGTTCAAGACCCACTCCTGGGAGAAATTACTTTTGGTTCTCTATTGAAGAAACTGCATGTACAATTTGCTGAATTCCTGTTGCTCTTAGATTTTCTGCTTTTGGACTTTTACCTGGTTGCCAACAAGATTTTGTCCGTTTATATCTATATGAGAGCGATGCTTCACTGTTGGAAACTGCTATGACGTGATAATACACTCTCTGATTTACAAGAAAGGAGCTTGCTCTTACGTATGATTTTTTTTCCCTGTTGTTATAGCCTGACAAGACTTCAGGAACAATCAAAGAGCAGCATGAGTCAATTGCAACGGCCCTTGAACAGCTCTGGAAACAGAAAGAGGAAAGAGTTGGGGAATTCTCTGAAGTGCAGTCATAGATACAGAAGATGTGGAGAAATTGCTGGAAAGTGGAAACGTCGTGGGCAAAGCAGTTGATGAGTCAGGTATCTCATTGAAGAAGTTGGATGAATATCAAGCCCAGCTTTGAGAAATTTAAAATGTAAAAGTAATAATTTTGTTTCAACTCACAAGCTGTAATTTAGTTCGAAGCTACATGTGGTCACTTTTGATTGTGCAGAGTGAAAGATTGCAGAAGGTACTTGAACTTGTCTGCTCTGCACATGACCTCTGTGCATTTATTGGAAAGGATTTCTTCAGGACAGACTCTGAAGTCCGCTCAAGCTTAATTGACTCTACCACTGTGCAATCCAAAAGCACTAGTAATGACACTCTGTCTAGGTTGGCTAAGACAGTTTTAGCATTGAAGGAAGATAAGCGGGGTTGCACAAGGTGAATAGTATTCGTTTAAATGCTGCTTTCCTCAGATTGAATTTACACTTTCTATGAACACCAGCATTTGCTCTCTGTAGTTTCAAGGGTTAGCTACTTGGTCAACCTGTGGAATCCAACGGATACATTTGAAGAAGAACTCCAGGTATTCGACCATGTCACCTGTAATATAACTGCTTCTGTTGAGGAGGTAAATGTTTCAGGTGCTCTTGCTTTTGATTTAATTAAGCCGCTTTGTTCGTCCTACTTATATCAATACTGTTGGTTGAGTCGTCGTATGGCAACTGATTTGTTTTCAATTTATTTCTTAAGGCTGAGGTGGATGTGTTCTCATCTTCTTCATTGTAATTTCTACTATATTGATCCTTGAAGTTTGATCTTGACCATTTGATAGGTGTGGTTGCTGATTCTACAAAATTTCTAGGCATATTTGTAACTTCTTGAGCCATAAATACAAGTTCACAATCAAATAATGATATGAAGAGTCATGAAGCTTTACTTTGTGTATGGAGCACTGGTGGTGAGTAATTTTCTAGTGTGCTTCTATGCTGATGCGCTTGGTGATTGGGTAGATGATTATCTAACTGGAAGATTGCTCTTTTCAGTCTGCATCTGGTCTATGCATGTGCAGTCTGATGATGAAATTCCCAACTTGGTCCTCTTCTCCTATTTGTTGTGCCTTGAAGATTAGCAAGATTGCTCCTGCTACTCCCAAGTACGATTCTTGTAACCTCTGTAGAGTGGTAGATATATGTATCCAGTATTCTACACGTTGTATAATCTCACTAGTTCGTGTTATGATCCATGAGCACTGACTGGATGGCTATGCTCGTTTACACATTGGTACTTTCATGTGGCATTCTTAGGGACACTGCACTTAATATAACGATAAACATGGTACTGAAATTGTCAACTGGTTCCTGATCTTTTAGACAATATATATAGAAATATTTGTGGGATTTGAAATCAGCATCTTTTTGAGATGTTTATCTGGTTGGAATTTGCAGTCAAACTCTTCCTGTTGATTCTGTTTATTTGTCTTGTCTTCTCTATTTCTTGGATATGTTTTTAACTAATGCTTCTTTAATCTTCATGTCTTTATCACTTCTAATTTCTCTCCTGCTTTTGAGATAAAACAGCGAGCTTTCCTGCAGCAGTGGGAGGTCCGAATATTGGGATGCCACCTGTGCCTGCTGTCTAGGCAAAGTTGGTGACGAAGAACATAGCAGAAAGATGAGACGGCGGCTGGGTCATTCGATGGCTTCGCTCTACAAAAGTTTTTGACGAAAGCGTCCGCCCCCAAACCTAAGCCTATTGTTGTACATGCAGATTGCCCGAGGAAGAATCAAATAGCGGTCTGTTTCCATGGAGCCCGAGTATTGTTTTTTTCCTAGCTGCTAGATATTGGGAATATGTTATCTGCTAGATCCGTCCTAATACCATTCCAGTTCATTTACGTACCGTAAATAGGCCATATGCTCTAATTGGGTCGGTTGTGAATATACCAAAAACTCCCCCCCTATGTATGATCCAAAAGAGGCCCGGCTTATAAGCCTTATGAAGGCCCGAGATTTGGCACATCATAGGTCTATATAATAGACAAAATGGTGGAAGCATATAAGTCTAGGCTAGGCTAAAATGGGGGATCAATGAAGCAGGCCCATTATACCCAGGTTGGGCCCAATGACCAGCTCATTTAGTTTGATTGGGCTATATCCTGGCCCATCAAGTAGCCCATTTCATGTGCAAATTGGGCTCGACGTGGCCCATCCAATCGGGTTCAGGCCCATCAAAATTCGGCTCAGTGCCGTTCACACCATGCCGAATCTAGGCCCGCATTCTGGGCCACCTTCAGCATAACTGGGTTCATTTTAGGCCCATCTTCAGACCGCATTTAGGCCCATGGTCTGACCGCCTCTGTGCTCAGGGCATAAAATGTCGTCACAGGCTCTGGCCATTATTCAGGCACAGGATTTAGGCCCTTTACATGGCCTATTCTAGGCCTACTGGTTTCCACATTTAGAGACATGAACTAGACTACCTTTAGGCCCATCCAATTTTAATGCTTACGTGTCAACCCTATTTATAACTCATTTTCAGCCGGTTAACGGCCCAATCCCTTGGTTGAGTCGTACCTAGTTAGCCCATTGCGAGCCATGAAATAGTCCATCCTACAACTGAAGCTTACCCTACCTAAAAACATACTCAGCCGAAGCAAAAGGGGGGAAAAATGGAAAAAGAAAAATAATAAAGAAACCAAATCTTCTGGTACGACGAGATCATAGTAAACAAAAAGAGGCAGTGAAAAAATCAATGAGCTGATGCAATGATCAATCTCAAATCTCCAGAACCACATCAAATCCCATGCCTCGATTTACATATGAAGATTACTAAATAGATAGGCACAGACAAAATGATACCCTTGAGCAGCCAAACCTAATCCACCGCCTTGATTTGCCTGTGAAGCATCAAAAACACATCTCATTTACAAGCTTCACTCCCATTTGCTCAAAACTGGAGCTATCAGGGGATTCGCTTGTGCGAGAGACATACAACTACCCACACAGCAAAGCAAGAGAAGAAATAGTGAGCATACTTGGTGAGCAACAAGCATATAACAAATCACCATATTCAATTTTCCAAAAACAATGTAGCAACATATATAAACTAGTGTCTTAAACTCAACATGGAATTATTGCCTGAAGGATTAGTGATAATAAAAAATCATGCATCTACTAATTAGAAAAATGCATATCATTAACATACAGGCGGAGCAATAACTGAGCCATTCAATTAAACTAATTTATGTTTGCAAAGATTAAGATTCATGTGCTGTGCATGAAAGAATCACGATACAGCTGGCTGTTTTTAGCGATTCATAAAATGTCAAGAACTCATTAGGTTTCTCTATGGCCTAGGTAAGAGTCATAACGAGGAATTACTATTTCCGAGAAAAGGAACACAACTAAAGTATACTGCAAATAACCGTATCTACCATTTCGAAGTATTCACTTAAAAGGCCACTTGACATAGCTTGCAATCATACTTATGTGTGTAATATCAGCTTCCAGGAAATTCTATGAGATAGAGGAAGGAATTTCAACACTCCTCCACCATGCTAAACAGAATGTTTGATCAGCATAATTGATTGTAAAAGCATGAAAATAACATTAGATGATAAATGAGAGCCTTGAGGAGTTCATAATATTCAAAAGAGAATAAGTCAAAGAAAAATCTTTAATTGTTACCAAATGCCAAACAAAAAAGGCAAGTTGATGCGGGTGGTGGACATTACTATGTTTGGCTTAAAAGTTAAATAACCATAAGAACTGATGAATAGGAACTTACATGATCCAAGAACAGACTATTGCAGTAATGACCAAAGTCTGGTGGAACCTGTATAACCATTGCACACGATAAATGACAATAGAATAGGAAAGAGTGATGCTTATATAAAAGTGCTGCAGGATGTATTTTCACATATGGATGCTTTTATCAATTATTAAATCAATATATTAAATAAGGCAAAATTTTTTTTTCAAACACACTATATATAATATGACCCAGGAGCTAGGTCATGACATAATGCATCTTGTCACAAACTGAATAAGCAATGCTATCCTCAAACAAAACAAAAGCAGTTCATAAAGACATTGCAAAATAGAATTCTCACACTTAAAACAAGTAAAATCCAAATGATAGATTCACCTTTGATTGTCAAAATTCTCAACATGGAGAATATTCACAATTAACTATGGCAAAAAATAGGGACGGTCCATTTAGGAAGTGAAAAGCATCTATCAAATACACATTCTAAAAGAGCGGAAGTTAATGTCTGTTATCTAGGGGGTATCAAATTTTGTTAAGAGTACAAACTTCAGCATGATATATTAAGGAAAGCTCCATGGGTCTCACGAAGGTGTACAACATAAAGTACTTGAATGCTTCCTTCTAGGAAAGGTAGATTTACTGAGATAGCAATTTAGCAACTTAAGCTTGAGATTGAGAGCCTCGTCCAAATCCATGAAAAGACAAGTGAATTTGCTTCAGGAAAGATCTGCATCAGTCACAAGACTACACACAATTTAACTGCCATAAATTGCTTCCACAATCCACTTCAAAACGAGAAAGGTGATAAATACCAGAATTAGGCCTGAACTAGGAAATCAACTAGAGCACACACACACACACACACACACACAAAACAGTATAATCCCACTAATGAGATTCACAAAATAAATATAGAAGCACAACAACTGTTATGATACTTCCCACATGACGAACATACAACGTTTCCATCCAGATTCCTCTGTCACAATCTAGAGATTGGGCATCTATTTAATTTCTAGCAACGCGAGAGACACGTAAAATTTTTGAAAACTCTTGAGAGTTACCTGCACAATTTCGTGGATTCGGTAGTCAGGCATCAGGTACGAGAGCCGCGGCAACATCGGGAGTTGAGTTGTTGATGCCGATGCTCTGAGCGAAGCTCATAGTTCGGCAACTCAATTGCTGAAGGTTCACATGACGAGATCCCGCGTCGGAGATTTCTGCGAGTCGATTCGTCAAAAAAAAAAAAAAAACCTAAGAGCTCGATCAGGAACCCCAAATCGCACCATAAGCAGCGCCATCATCAACAAACTCTAACGAACTTGGAGCGGACATCGAAGGAATCTACGGATGGAGGGCAAGATAAGCGAGAGCATCGAATATCCGAGCCAACACAACTAAGTAGACGGAGAATTCGTACCACCGATAGGCTCGCATTACCGCCGCTCTAGCTCTCGCTCTCGCGCTCTCTCTCTCGCTCTCTCTCTCCAAGTTGTTAGACCCCAACCGACTGACGGTTAGAAGGGAATATAAAGAGTGCGTGCAGCTTGGCGGCCTCTCACAGAGTGACTAAGCTCTTTAACGGGCCGCAACATGGGCAATTTTGGGCCCTTGTCATTAGGCCCATGATATTGTTTGATCCTTACTTGGGCCTCAAAGCGTCCAATGTCCCATCTACCAAACGGCAAACGCCATCGTTTTGCACAAATTCCACACGTCGCTCAAGAGCATGATTTTCTTTTTCTTGGCAAATTAAAATTCACCAAAAATATGATGGTATATTTATATAAATGATAACTGCACCTCTCCCATTCTCTCCTCTTCTCTCCTCTCACGCTCATTTCTGTGTTCCCCTACTTTTCTCTCCCAGTTCCTCCATCTTAGGGAAGGATGATAGGCTGTGTAATTTTACATAAAATTTTAAATTTATATATCAGAATAATACCAAGATTGAAGATGAAGTACAAGGGGAATAGCTTTATATGCAATCGTGATTGATCATATGAGAGAAATAATTACAACGGTGCATGGTAGACAGTTCTGTTCATTCATACCTCACCATGCCCCAAGGAAACAAATGACCAGATGAGGACCGCAAGCTGAAAGAGGTCATGAAAACAAAATCACACAGCATAGAGGGGAGTGGGGTTGATAATTTCTTTTTCTTTCTTTTTTTTTAGGGGCGATTTCCCTACAAGTATTTGATCAACAGATATATGACCACGACCAAAATCACAATACCGATCACTGCCGAAATCATGCACATGCAGGTGCAGCCGCCCTTGGTGCGCTTGTTCAGAATGGCAAGGTTCTTCTGCACTCGCTGTTGACATAAGAGAAGCAGACATGAGAGCATTGCCAATAGATCTTGTTGGGATAAAAGCGGGAAAATACACATTCCCATCATAGTGGTGACACTGAATTTCCAAATTCTGCAAGTTAACAGAGAGACTGAAACAGTATCCGAGAAGAAATTCTTTATCAAAGTACGGAGCAGGTATGATTATCCATGCTTGGAACAGGCACACAAGGACAGAGCAGCCAACAATCCTCAAGCCTCTACTAAGAGGTAGTAATTAATCATGGCATTCTTACCAGCTAAAATAAACTATGAAAAACAATTTGTCTATCCATTGTAACCTAATGATGATCATGTGATTTTGTTAGCAAGTGGCAAATTCATAATCCTGCTGCAGTTTGTCCTATAAAAAAAATAAAGGTTTCCAGCACAAAGCAAACAATTCTTTCATTTCTCTTGGAAAGAAAAACTGCCGTATGAGAGAAATTCTGGCATTATCTTTAGTCAAGCCAATCAAAATTTCAAACAAAATTGAACACCATCCATTTTCTAGTTGATGTGTATAGCTTCACTGACAATAACATCACATTACTGCAGTAACAGAATCTTACTACCAATTCCTACATAAAGATGAAGGCAGATAATGCAAATGCACAACATCAAATTCCATGGTGATAAATTTTTATTTTGAAGAAAATCACCTGTAGCCGGGAATCTGTAACATCCACATGTTGGTCCAAGTTATCCTGCACAGCAAAATATTATTTACCTTAAAACACCATAAGATGACAATATACTTGCATTTAAAGTCGATGAATCAACAAAAGATTCAACCAAAAGAGCTGATCAGCACACATACAATTAGTCGAGTGTGCAAGTCAAGTTCTTCATTGACTGCTAATGCTATATGTTTAGTGCTTATCACTGTTTCTTCCAGTTTCTCAAGACCTTCATCTTGCTCTGCATACAAAGCAAATCACAAAAAAGTGTACTCTACACTTTTATATTTACTGCAAAACACTCCAAAATGGGAAAAACAAGAAAAGGTCATTAGAGATACAGGTCTTGCCTCTCATTATTTGCCGCTGCAGACCAACAATTCCTTGGTTGTCCAAACCGGTAGTTCTGCTCATAGCATCTGGCTGCTTTGTTTCGGGACCAAGCAGGCTATCCCTGCTAGCAAAGTTTGACATGTTCAACGCAGTGGCCATCTGGTTCACTTTTGTTCTTAAATTCGAAAGCATGTCCTTCCGACGATTCATCTCTTTCTCTGACCTGCATATACATCAAGGGAAAAAAAATCAATGCAGAGTATATCATAAAGGAGCAGAATGTGAGGTCTCCTGTTCTAAGCAAGAGGAAGTTTAGTTACATAGGCTGTTTGCCAGGAAGCTTTGTCAGAAGAGACTGCAAGCTATCAAGACGAGTGCCTAAGATGGTAATTTTTCTGCGAATAGCAGAGGAATGGCGTTGGCTATCTGGTCCAGAGGTGGGCAATGTACTCCGCTCAGAGATCATGCCACTAATTTCATCAGCTAACTTTGACGCATCATTATATTCTTTCATCCATGAGTCTGAAGAAGATGATGCCATTTTCCTACAGCAGAAAAGAATGATCAGTTGCCTCAAGGTGTATATTTCTCTAGAATGCTGATAGAACTCTTACACTAGCCCATCAAGTTCTTGAGAATAGAATGACCAACATGAATAGATGTATCATGAAACCTTGACAAAAACCCAGAAGTTCAGGCCATTGTATAAAGTTGCTCCCTGTAGAAGCGTGAAATTATTAACACAGAACAAACCAGGTCTCGCCATTCACGAATGATACTTACTAGGTCACCCTTGTTACACAACAAATCAAAATACAGATCACCGAAAATTTCAACAGCTACAGCAAGACTGAAGGGAAAATTTACAGCTTCAAAGAAAAGCTTCCAGCTACATCTATGTCTAAACAAAAGATAGTGAGAACCTTGCAGATATCTGGCAAGAGACCACGAATGGAGCTCACAGAACATTCAACAATGCTGCAAACAAAGATTCCTTCCAACGAATTGGTAGTTCACTGACTAAAGCGGAAAGAAGAAACAGAATCTGCATGGCGCAATCAAATTTGTCAACCAAGGTTCAAATTTTCGGTTCCATGATCAATCCATGCGTCAGATAGATCACCCCCCCTTCTAACTTCATAAAACCATCATGATGCCCCAAACATTCGACCAAAGCCCACGAATCCCCCGTACATCGAACCGACAAACCCCAGCGTAGCTCCAATCAATTGAACCATAAATTCCCCACTTACATTGGGCAATTGGAGCCGATTGCCCTCCCGCTCGATAAATCCCAGCGATCCCGATAGCAATAGAGATCAGAATTCGGAAATGATGCAGAGAGCAGAAAAGAGGAAAGCTACCTCGTTCTGTCCCTTCGAATGGAGACTTCCAGCTCAGAAGAGGGACCGATTCTGTTGCGATGAAAAGCTGCCGCTTGATAATGATGTGCAACCCGACACGAGGAGCGTCAACATCAACCGGCCGAGTAGCGTCCGACTCCGTCGTCGTCGACGGCACTCCGCTTACGTAGAGCAACCCGAATATTAACAGTTCTAGTCTCGCTAAAGCAGTCGTTTTGACAGATCACCGCGCACGAGCTTGACGTCACTCCCTAATCTTCACCGTCCAAAATCTTTTTATTTTATTTTAAATTTCTCAATAATATTTTACGGTGGCAGTGGGTCAGCTGGAGGCCCAACTCTCGAGGGCCCATGCCCCATCTCGCTGTCTTGAGCCGAACAATGGATTACGTTGGGCCTAGATTACCTGAGCAATCCTATGAATACATAAAACGGCAATAGATTGATCGTTTTGATCCACTCCTTTCGGGTCCAATCCAAATGTTCATTTACGATCCGGTATTGATCTCTTATTCATCAAGATCGGACCGGGACCGGGAGCTAGAGAAGAGATGTCCCATGTGTCTGTGGTCTAACCGAATAACGTATGCAATACCCGACAGCCCAACACAGAGTTAAATGGGTTGGGGTCGAGGCATGATAAACATGTATAGCTCGAAAGTATGCGGTTAATTATGTCTAATTAAGTATATTTTACTTATTTAATTACGTGTATCATTAATTTATCTTATAATATAATATGTTTGTTATATTTTATTGTGATAATTGGATTTTTATAATCATGTAATAAATGTGTTGATCGTGTACATAGCGTTTAAACGCTTAATTAATGCGGATTAAACGGATAGATTATCGAATTAATGATATATTTTTTTTACGTGAATTATCTTGATATGACACGGCTAAACTCGACATAAATTGCAATCCTGAGTGGGGGCCATATTAAATGGAAGTGCCGTGGGGGAGAGGATCCAGCCATCGTGGGGAATCTGATCTTGATTTTTCTAAAGACCCGGAATCTTGTTCTCCACTAATCCGTCCGTATGATCCATCTTTTCAGCGTGAATTCCCAAAGTCTCATCCACACATGCCGTGATCGTCGCCGGTTCACGAGAACCAAGGCCGGACCATATTTCGTCTTCTGCTTCTTCTTCTTCTTCTTCTTCTTCTTCATCTCATTTCCTCGGTAAAATTAATCAAATCATATTTTATCATTTACCCTTACCCCCACCACCAGCTCTCTCTTATTTATTATATAACGTGTAACCAACCCTACCTATTAGAAACTATCCATGGGTCTTTGCTTGGATGTCACAAAAACCCTAGCTCTCCCCCACCACACAATCAGAACTCGCCACGTGATACTATGGAAGAAATGGGAGGCCGATTTTAGCTTAATAGCATCACTTCTGATTTAATATTAAAAAATTTTAAATTCAGTTCCCACGAATACAAAATAACATATCTGTCTACTCTCATCTTTATTTTATATAATTTTTTTTCTAAATTCGTAAATTTTCTTATATGATAGGGAAAATATTAGAGAATTAAATAATAACATAGCGATAGCAATGCAATAATAATTTTGTGTGCTTTCTCTTAGGGTTTGGTGGTTCTTTAATAATATTTTTCTAGCTCTCTTTTCGAAAGAGAGTGGGTTAAGAGCTATCTAGGCCCCCACCAAGAGATAATTAATCGGGTGAAACTGGTCAAAGGTAGTTTATTAGTAGTTGAGCACGTCGTGGTTGTTTTTTTGACTTCGGTAAAACATGACCCACAGGAAACTTTTACTTTGATCGTTCTTTGGGAGAGCTGTGTGAGCAGCTATGAAACATCTGAATGGGTTCTGTTCACGTGACACATTTTGGTTCATTCAAATTGACAATAACTTAATGTAACAGCCTCCCTCCGATCTCTCATAGTATAGTTCAGACCGAGCCATCAGCTAATCACGATACGAAGAGCAGGTAGGAAGTTGTCATAAAATGAGCACCGCTCCTCAACGTAATGTCCGTACTTGTTGTAGACACGTGAAGCTGTACAGATTGTACAGTAAAGTCTAACTCACAAATTAAAGGCAATAATTTGTGGTGCAAAAGTCGGGTTTTACGACGAAACAGACTAGCTTAATTAAGATCATGATGAAACTGAGTATAATAAACCTGCAAACACGAGTTAGTAATATACATATGAAAGATCTAAGCTAGACGAAGAGTACAGTACAGTACAGTGCCCAATGAGGCATGCATGATCTGTCTATATCTCTTACTGTCCAAATGCTCTTATTCAAGCTCCTTACAATGATTTTGCAGTGGATTAGGAGGGCAAAGATCAAGCAATCAGCAGACTGATGAAACCCCTCTCATCATTCGCTATTGAGCAAAGTACCATGCACAAGAGCAAGAGACATGATGCTTCTAGAGATTATGCACATATGATGACTAGCCAGCCAGCCAGCCAGCTATGTATCATATGTATGGCTTGTGCATTGTGTGGCATCTGCAGACATTGGCTTGGGGGTGGTGGGGATTTAAACAATTAATTCTTTGTTTCTAAGAGGAGTGTCAGAATGAACAATAGGGTTTGAATTCATGATCGAACCCTGATTTTGGATCAGATGGATTAAGTAGTCTGAGGCATATAAATGCCTTTTACGTTTCATTTATGCAGGTAACTAAGACGATGGATCGTGGTGGACATGATATCATTCCTCCTGATGATAGAGATTACCCAAAGAGTAGAGCGAGCTATGTATAGCTAGCTAGTTATATTCATTGCCATGAAATAATGTCTGCCTTGCTGCAAAAGGTAAGCCTTTTAATTTCCTTTTTTGGCTAACTAAGCTCATGAGTTATATATATATGTGTGTGTGTGTGTGTATATGCATGTATGTAGACAGACTATTGTAGCTGTGTTAGTTATCGAGTGTACTACCAACCCAATGCACTCTGGGACATCATCAAGTTAGGCTGTCTTAGTTGGACTTGGTCTCAATTTTCCAGCACGTACCTCAGTAAGTCATGAGTACAATCACTTTTACGTGCCTTTTAGTTAGGAGATATGTGCATGTATATATAGATTCCCTTTGTATAAGCCATTTTCCCATCGTGATCATTACCATACCCATTGTCCAATAACAATTTAATCAGTAGCTAATTAAGGAGAAGTCTTTTGGATAGATAAATTAGAAGGCTTGATACACATGCGTTATCCCAAATTATGGGCCAGATGATTTTATGTTCGATTTTAATATACGACCAGCTTAAACCCTAATCCTCCTCCGTTCCTGATTTCTCCTCCGCGCCCCCACCACCTCCGCCGGCCCACCCACCCACC
>CXYZ01003051.1:2049199-2079038 GCA_900006705.1 Sonneratia caseolaris
GGGGGTGGGGGGCTGGGTAAAGGGTTATAGCTAGGGATATAGGAAACAGACTGAACTTGATTTCTGGGGATAGACTGTGGAGTGGAATTAAAATTACGTAGAGGATAATTAATCATCGAATTCACAAAACGTGTCCTTTTCCATCCAGCTACATTACATGCTTGCCTGTCGTCGCATAAAGACGATAACCTTTACACTAAAATAATTATCAGAGCTGATCGACCGCCTTGCTTTTCGAATCCTGTACGCTCAATTCCAACCGTTTCCAACGGCGAAAAAAAAAAGAGAGAGAGAGTAAAGGACAAGAAAAAAAGAAGCCCTAATCGTCTCCCTACTGCCGAAGCAACTGTGCAGTGTCACCGTGTGATACACTTGATGGGCTCAGCCCCAGGATCGTGATTAGCAGCAAAACTTTCGAAACGGCTTATACCTTGTGTGTCGAACTTGTAACCGGCCGTGAGACATCCGGCGAGCTCCTGAGCCGAGTCGTCGAGACACTGTTTCCGTCTGTCTAGCTCAGCATCCGGTTCGCATGCATGCATCTCATTAATTATATACTAATCGCCACACCCACTGCATATGTGTACCTGCAAACAGTCGATCAACTGTACAAAATACTAAGACTATGTAATCAACTAACTGATATGGATCATTATTGTCATCCAGCTTGAGTAGTTTTGGATCATTACCTATATATATAATATATATATATGAAATCTGTCCTCGAGAAATTAAGAGAATTATTTATTCTTAAAAATAAAGTGAGAGAAAAAGTTCCTCCATAATTCAAAGCTCCATGCTTTTGATCGAAGCACTGTCCACCCCCAGCCACACTTTTGACTTTTGCCTTTTGCAGATGGTGCCGTTGCATTATACTCCTACTTTGTCTGTCGGCAAACGTGTATGTCGTGTATAAATGTACGGTCCAGCGAGATTAATTGCCCAATGAAATGGCGGCTCTTATTACATACACACATACAAGATTAAAAACGGTAAGAGATGATATATCGCACGAACATGGGTTGGTCGTAGTGGCTAGTTTCAAATTTCGAATCCCACCGATACAAGAATTCGCCGTCGGAAGGAAGAGTTTGATTCCGTGTCTAGTGATTTCAAATTGGCTCGGATCTTAATTTAGTCGGAGACATATGTAAAAGGGAGAAAGAAGTAGCATGTAAAAGGGGGCATCATTGTGCTGCTGAATAACTGGGCGTTAATCATGCACGCATATAAAGATGATCGACCGGGAAGAACACTGAGCACACCATCCCCCACATTGAATCATATGTATAGAGAGAGAGAGAGAGAGAGAGAGAGCTGCATGTTGTCTAGGGTTTTAGGGCCATGCAGATTATTACTGAGCTTATTCGACCATCATTAATTAATTAATTAGTACGCACATAAGCTTGACAGACTGGTAAGGATACACACTATAATCTCTAGCGATCCACGGAAACTAATGCATCGTTCATTACTTCATTAATCGTAGATGACTCTTTGATCGAACTTTGTTCCATTCAGTATTCAACGTGCGTGAATTTGACTCCAGGATCACGTATATGATTCGAAATCCGATACCCTATTTGGGATCTATAAGAAGATGCATGCATATATTTAATACAAAGTGTGAGGTGATATTATGAATCTCATGATTGTCCAATTGTATTGTGAGGCCAGTGTTGAAGGTACATCCAACACTTGTCTATGGAACGAGCGAGATAATTAAGAAGGGGACGGGGAACTGATCTCCTGTTATAATACATTGCATTATACGGATATAGTCGCATATATATATGTATATATATATATATATACATGTGTGCGTGTGTGTATGTATGATGATCAAGCATGCACCATCTGTTAAATGGTGATAGGGATAAGCGGGTCCGAAAACCCTATAGTTTTCATGGTAGTCGGATCCTACCATATTGATTTCAGGAATCATACTCTACCCAGAATCTGTATTACACCATAAGTTTGGGGCACATGTTGGGACCTATTCTTTTTTAATAAATAAGATAAAAGCATATAAGATCGGATCCAACAAAAAATCACAGTAAGAATTAAAATTAATTTAGTTATCCATATTAAATATTAAGAAAAAAACAACAGTGCATATCTCATAAAATATATGGTCTGTGCGTTCTTATCAATTAAGAACATTTTAATATAAATTAGAAAAATATATATATATATGTATGCCATCTTCAAACAGAGTTTTACACGTGTATTTATGTATTAATCGATAATAATTCTTATTCTAATACTACTAAGTGATTCATAAAATACTTAATATGAAAGTGTTATATTTATGTTTTTATATTAACCCGTTTCGATCCCAGTTCTGGGTATTCAATTTGGTGAAACCGTTATCGGATTTGACCGGCTCCATATTTTTCTACCCCTCACTACTCGGTTCTTGCTAGAACCTCGCTATCCAATGGAGATTTGCCATGCCTTCTCTTGGTGGGACATTCATGTGCATCACACATAATATCTACGGACCCAATAAACCGTCGACTAATGTCAAGTTCGATTATGGCGGATCCACTGAATAGTTAATATTTTCCCAATTATAAATTTTCTTTGCACATAAAACATTACTCGAAAATACTCATCAAAGCAGTAGGTTTTGCGCCTCACCCGCCCGGAGAGCAGAGATGGGCCCCATCCCCCCACAACCCCAGCTTCCCATTTCTACAAATACCCAACCGCCCTGGCATTTTGCTCAACCACCAAACCAAAACCAATTCGACGAGAAATCACAGAGCTCATTCAGAAGAGCTTCACTGCTGGCAATGGCTTCACAGGGTGACAATGTCGTTCTCTCGGACATGAAGCTTGAGAAGCTTCTTTGCATGAAAGGTGGCAGGGGAGAGTCTAGCTATGCCAGCAACTCTCAAGCTCAGGTGAAATTCTATATATGCACTGTATACTCTTCTTAACATACTCTCTTTTTTTTCCCCCCTTTTTGGGAGTAGATATGTTGATCTATGAATGTTGGAGCGATATTTCAGGCTAGGCATGCTCAATCGATGCTTCACCTCCTGGAAGAAACCCTAGACAGGGTGAGGCTGAACTCGCCGGAGATCCCCTTCGTGGTGGTTGACCTCGGCTGCTCCTCAGGCGCCAACACCATCCACATCATCGAGGTGATCATCAAGCACATCAGCAAGCGGTACGAGGCCTTGGGGTGCGAGCTGCCAGAGTTCTCGGCCTTCTTCTCGGACCTCCCGAGCAATGATTTCAACACCCTCTTCCAGCTACTCCCCAACTACGGCAGCAGCATGGAGGAGTGCCTGGCCGCCGACAGCCACCGCTCCTACTTCGCTGCCGGGGTCCCGGGCTCATTCTACCGCCGGCTCTTCCCGGCCAGATCCGTTGACTTCTTCTATTCCGCATTCTCCCTTCACTGGCTCTCTCAGGTATACATGCATGCACCCAGTCTGTGTCCTCAATTAACAGCCAAGATAATTTCCTTCGGCAGCGGTAAGCAGTGCNATGTCCTTAATTAACAGCTAAGATAATTTCCTTCGGCAGCGGTAAGCAGTGCTTTACGTACATTGTATTTCTGTATATGAGCATTAATTCATCAAACTCTAACATAGTAAGTAGCAATATCCTAAGATCATCCATTAAACTGCAACTTAATTAGTGCAAACATAACTCTCCGCACACTCGTTTCCCTTTGAAGTATTTTATACAAGAGGAAGGGGGTCTAGTGCATGTGGAGTCACCCTCCAGTTAGTAGAGATTAATATTTTTTTTTTAAAAATTTAATTCTCATGAAGAAGACCGAACGCCGTTATTTTCCTCTTCCTTCCTGAGTCTCTTTTTGAGAGGAACCAAAAAAAGAAGTTATTTTCTGTGGGTGATTTAACTTGCAAGGATGATTGACTTAGGTTGGGAATTATAGTCAAGCCTCGAGTCACATGCACCGAAAGCAAAGCCCAAGTTGAATTCAACAAAACAATGATATCGACGCAGGTTTATTTGGGTCTAGTACATAATTTGTAATAATTAATGCTAGTTAATCATCTGATTAATTTAGATCTTACAGGGAGAAAATCCTAGGACTGAACTAAATACCTGCCGGAACGGACATGTTGGTTTTGGGGGGTGGGGTATTGCCACAAGAATGGAACTCAATATATATAGTTCATCAGTTTTTAGGTGTTTGCAGTGCCCATTTCCCAAGACTTGAAATGCGAATACAGTAACTGCGTTACGGGTAAAAGAAGAAGTTAAAAAAAAAAAAAAAACAAAGGAGAACTGAGAGGAACATCTTTTTCATGTGTCCCTTTTGGCCATATGAGTCAAGTTCATTATTACACTTCTGTTCAGAGGACTCGAAAGGAAGCCATGGGTCGCCAGCCGAAAGAGGATGAAGAGAAAAGATCAAAAGGCTGGAGGTCTTTTTGACTTCATTGTCCAAATAAGTTGAAACCGTCTTGCTGCCGGCCACCCCCCCCATTCAGAATTCTTAGAACGTTTACTGCCCAATTAAAAAAGCACCTTTCTTTTTGGGTCGCTTTGACGAAGGTGGCGGGGGGCGGGGGAGTGAGGATGAATCTTAACGTGGTAGCCTGGCGCAGGTGCCCGAGAGCGTGACGGACGGGAGATCGACGGCCTACAACGAGGGGAAGGTCTTCATCCACGGCGCGGGTGAGGCCGCGGCTGAGGCCTACAGGAGGCAGTTCCAGGCTGACCTGGCAGGGTTCCTGAGGGCAAGGTCGCAGGAGATGAAGAGAGGTGGGTCCATGTTCCTCGTCTGCCTGGGGAGGACCTCCGTGGACCCCACCGACCAGGGTGGGGCCGGCATCCTCTTCGGGACCCACTTTCAGGATGCTTGGGACGACCTCGTCCAAGAGGTAATAATCATCGCCATACATATGCCCTTACTCTTGTTCCTCATACCACGCCCCAGATTATCCCCAGCCTTCACTCTCAAGTTCAACCACGCACACACACCACACCACACCACGCCCTAGGTAGAGTTCAAAAGTTTACCCTACATTTATTAATAGGGTAGCACCATCTGTCGCTTGAATTAGTACTCTTAAAATCCGTCTAGTCCTCGTAATATTGCACATAACTTCTTTTATCATTTATTTCTCTCTCATTTTCTGTTACACCGGAGAAGAATCGTTAATTTCCTCCATAAAATCGAAAGGAAAAAAAACATGTATTATTGCTATACAAGTTTAACATCCATCGAACCCACTCGACAAATGATGGTCACGGAACTTGAGAGATAGTTTTCATAACTTTTCTCCCCTACCATACGTCTCATGTTTATCTGGTGTGGTTTGAGAGTGCACATTGGGTAGAATTTGACATCCGGAATCATGATGTCAAGCCTAGTGGAAGGTAAGGATGGGCTCGAGTTGGGGCACGCGAATCTTTCATGAATCGATTTAGTAATCGTGAAGAGAAAGGGTTAATCGTTTCGAGTGAAGAAAAAGGTGAAGGTGGTGGAAATTCAAGTATGGGTTTGTCTGTGTCTGTCTAACCGAGGATATGCCCCCTCATGTGAATAATGAATGACTTGCATTTGCATCTTCTTTGTCTAGAGAGGGTGTGAATCATCATCGTAAGAGTCCCCCTCTCATCCCACGGTCCTGTCGTTTCCGCCTAACTCGGTAAAGGGCTGGCTTGGGGCCGGGGGAACCAGGCAATGTCCCACACAGAGAGAGCGACAGACAGAGAAATTATTGCCTGCTTCGGTCGCAGATCAACGAAGACCGATCCTGACTTGTCAGATCTCATGATTGGAAACCCACTATCTTTGGATGGGGGCCGTTGGATGTGCTCCTTCCCGGTC
This sequence comes from Sonneratia caseolaris, assembly GCA_900006705.1. Classification (NCBI taxonomy): domain Eukaryota; kingdom Viridiplantae; phylum Streptophyta; class Magnoliopsida; order Myrtales; family Lythraceae; genus Sonneratia; species Sonneratia caseolaris. The sequence continues at coordinate 2,055,024 of CXYZ01003051.1, forward strand.
TCCAGCTGGGCCCGGGCCCTTGTCGGCCTTGTATTTGTCGGTAGCGATGCCTGGCAGCAGCATTATTACAGTCAGTGGCCAGCACAGTTCGACTCTATCATGTGGGCCCATGGCCCGACATAATCTTGGCGTGGGGTTGGTTGGGTTGAGGATCCATTTCAATCTTAAAAATTCAGAGGACGGTTGGAATTTGATGTTAAGGTCCAACCTCAACATCAAGTATACGTATATTATATGTATACACACACACACACACAAGAGTAGAGTAGAGTAGAGTAGAGTGTCCGTTACAAATCTTCTGAGCAGAGAAAACGGTTCTTAGTTTTGATGGTATCGCAACGGTCAAACCGAGGAGACAGTACAGTACGTTATGGAGTTCTTATTTTAATTTTATCTGCTTTTATCATATTAACCTTATTTCATTGAAGATCCATGGCCTTTGCAACTGTATTGAATTCAGTCCCCCTTGAATAAATTTTCTTGGTCCATCTATCTCTCTAGGCGATCTACTCTGTTGAAATCCTTGATCAGCTATTATGAATTGATGGGGGAGAAAAAGATAGGCCCGCCCACAATTCACCCCGTTTATGGGGGTGAATGTATCTATTTATTTTATTTATTTACTGGGGAGATTAATTTGGGGAGGTAATGAATGCTATCTGATGATGTAAAACTGTGATTTCGACCGTAGGGACTCATCAACGAGGAGAAGAGGGACAGGTTCAACATCCCGGTGTACGCGCCGAGCCTGCAGGAGTTCAAGGAGGTGGTGGTGGCGGACGGCTCCTACGGCATCGACATGCTCCAGGTCTTCAAGGGAGGGAGCCCCCTGGTAGTCAGCCGGCCCGACGACCCGGCCGAGGTGGGCAGGGCCATGGCTAACAGCTGCCGCAGTGTCGCGGGGGTCCTCGTCGATGCCCACGTCGGAGACTGGCTCGGCGAGGAGCTGTTCCTCCGTGTCGAGCGCCGGGCCGAGGCCCGGGCCAAGGAGCTGCTGGAGCAGCTGCAGTTCTATCACATCGTGGCTTCTCTCACCTTTGCCCAACATGGAGAGAAGAAAATGAAAAGGATCAAAAAGGAAATCAGTCAGTCAGTAAATGAATGAATGAGTAAATAAATAAATAGAAAAAAAGAACTTCTCTTTTTTTCTTCTTTGTGTGTGTGTGAGAGAGAGTGAGAGAGAGAGAGAGAGAGAGAGAGAGAGAGATTTTCTGTGCTGTGTGATAATACTATTACAGCTGATCCTTACTCACCTTTAACATCGATCATGTTTTTTTTCCCTTTTTTTATATAATTATTTGGGCGACACTTTTTGGTAGTTGAGTCTGAATATTCTTCTCCACGGTAGTAAAAAATATGCAGTCAACCGTCTTTTACCCGACAAACGATATGAATGGAGAGAGAGAGAGAGAGAGTCTTTGCATCTGACCCAACTTCTAAATACAAGTCGAGATCGGACATCCGATCGAGATTGAGACAAGCTGGAGAAGTCGATTTTCGGATAATTGAAATCCGCACTCACATGTCCTCGCACATACTTTTATAGTCTGAACAAAGGGGCTCGAGGGAGGGTACATCGCGGACATCTCGTATTCATTGACATCTCCTCGGGGAAGCCATGTCTAGGGTTTCACATGAGAAGGTTAAATCCTCTTGCTCGTGAATCCTGCTGGGTATTGTCACCGGATAAAAGTCACCGGCGTCTAAAGCTAGCAAAAATCCTCGAGCCTGATTCTCAAATGAGCACACTGAATCCCATTCGGACTATTAGGGAACATTTCAGTATCCATTGCAATTCCATTCAGTTCGGTCCGGACTCCTCTGCAATAGCCGTGCCACATGGGGATTACAAAAGTCAAACTCAAAACGGGCATTCACTACACACCATGCCCAGATGGTAGTGATGAAAAAGAATTGGAATTTCCGGTTCCCGATGACCAGAAAATAGGAATCTTACCTACATCTTCATCAAACTATCAACGTGGAAAGACCGATGAAAATCGAAGTACCACTCACACGTGGACTGATCATGAAGGCACGTGTTAACAGAGAAGCAAGAGACTTGATGGAAGGCCGGCGAGGATTTACAGATAAAACCTCCAGTGGCATCATAAAATACATAGCTCGAAAGCGCATATAGTCCTCTCTCTCTCTCTCTCTCTCTCTCTCTCTGAAGTGGATATTCACTGGAAACAGATTGTTATATCCTCCTAGGGCAACAACTACCGGCAGTAATAGCACTTAGCATCAGGTAAAAGGTTAAAGAGGACCTCTTTCATTTAAGGTGACAGTGGGGCTGGTTCGGTTCCAGAAACATGGGAGACAGCATCATCCTTGGACACAGCAACATAATTCGCAGGAGCTGATAACCTAGAATCCCTCCTGTTGTCCTTGTTAACGGACCTGCTTCCGTTTTGGTGCGAGCTCATGGATAGGCGCCTGCTCGGAGCTCCATTGGTGCCTCCATTCGCACGTGGTCCCACCACCTTCTTCGTGCTGGCTGATTTTGCTGGGCTGGGCCTTGAACCGAACATGGTCTCTTGTTCCGTGTTTTGCTGCTCATGGAACTTCTTCTGATCCTATACGGTCAAGATCAAGATACTTTATTAAAAACTCAAATAAGAAAAAAATAATAATAGACAACTTCAGGTTTTGCGCCATATCTAAGAACTCTTGCTTAGAGAATTGACGTAGTGCTGCTTGACTTACTCTCAGTCGTCGCTTCTCTTCTTCTCTTTCCTGCCTTAACATGGCATATTCATCGAGCATTGCAAGAAGCGGCACACCATCATATGTAAATGAAATGCCACGATCTTCTTCCCATGCTCGTGTTTTTGCAACCAAGGTATCAACAAGGGCTGCAATACAATCAACATCAACCATTTTTTTTGAAACTACATAGGTAAGACACTTGACATAGAAATAATCATATAGAATCACTGTTGGCAGAACTGGCGTTAATTAAAGTCTTTCTTTCATGTGTGTGTATATATATATATTATATAAATGTTGTACAGACACGCTAAAATTCCTAGTGCAATTTGCAATTTCTAATGAAAAAGCAACAATTGGAAATAAAAACTGGTAAATGGTTCTGGTCATACCAGGAATTTTGTTGACTAGAATCCTAGCTTTCTCTGCACGCTTGAGATTTAGGTGTGCACCTCTGCTAGCATTGTACCTGTTATCATCCTGTTTGACACAGGAATGAACAATCAATTACCAACAACAGGATCAGCTATCACTCCACTGCAATTAAAGAGAGTGAGAAGTATATTCGTAATTACCCGATTGTAATCTTCAAGCCAACTCTCCTCTTCACAGGCAGACATCCATTTCTCAACCTTGTCTAAAATTTCTTTCCGGCTAAGAGTTTCCTCCTTGGCCTTTGATATTTGATTATCCATGTCTGTGAGTAACTCCGCAGGCTCAACATTCCCAGACTCAATTAGAGTCATGATCTTCCCTCTGGCAGCCCCTGGATCTATTTCTATATGGGCATGAGCAAATATCTCTTCAAGCTCACCCTGTTTCTTAAAAGCGATTTCCTTCATCCTGCTAGCCTTAAGCTTATCAAGCCTCTCAACTTCCACCTCAGCCTTAAGAAATTAATGGTAACGAGTCAGTTGTAGTCCAACAATAACTCAATGAATGATATTGGCATAAATAGGACAAATGTACCTGCTCGATTAAATCCATAGCAAGAGCACCTGGGACAGTTACTTCATCAACAGAAGCAGATATATTGCAGGTGACATGGTCAAATAATTGGCGTTCTTCTTCAAATGTATCCATTAGGTTCCACAGGTCGATCAACTGAGTAGCTAACACTTGAAGCTGCAAAGAGGACATGCTGGTGTTCATAGAAAATGTAAATTCAATATGAAGAAAGCAGCATTTAAACAAATAATATTTACCTTCTGCAACCTCTGCTTCTTATCTTCCGTCAGAGCTAAAACTGTCTTAGCCAACCTAGACAGAGTGTCATTGCTAATGCTTTGGGACTGTGCAGTAGTACAGTCATTTAAGCTTGGGTGGACTTCAGTTACTGTGCTGAAGAAATCCATCCCAAGAACTGCACAGAGATCATGGACAGTGCTTACATATTCAAGTACCCTGTGCAACCTCTCGCTCTGCACAATCAATACCAATCATGAGTGACCAGACAGAGTTCTGCAGGAGAAATAAATTACAACTTGCTGGTTGAAACAAAATTATTACCTTTTCTTTTTGAAGTTCTTGGAGCTGCACTTGATATTCATCTAACTTCTTCAAGGAGAGATCCGACTCATCAACTGCAGGAGCTGGTTCACCTGTGAAGTTTCCAGCAATTTCTCCACATATCTTCTGTATCTGTGACCGCACATCAGAGAATTCCCTAACTCTTTCCTCTTTCTGTTTCCAGAGCTCTTCAAGGGCCGGTGCAATTGACTCAAGCTGTTCTTTGATTGTTCCTGAAGTCTCATCAGGCTGTAACCACAGAAAAAGAAATTAATATATAGAAGCAAGCCCCATTGTTGAAAATCAGAGAGTGCATTATCACGTCATAGCAGTTTTCAATGGTGAAGCATCGCTCCCATACAGATTGAGATGTAAATGGCTACCCACCAAGCCAACGAAACTCTTTTCACCAAGAGCTGACAGAAGATCGGTTAGTTCAATTTTGCAATCTGATAGAGTCTGAAGAAGCTGTGCCCTTGATTTCACAGCTAGCTCAACTTTTCTCTGGTAGACATCCAGGCATTCCTGCTCTATTTGAAGAAGCATCTTATCACGCTCCTCATCTGATTCGCCAACCTCATCCCAAATTTCCTACATAAATATAAAAGGATGATCTCTAGTTGGCAATTAGGAACAAGTCCAAAAGCAGAAAATCTAAGAGCTATGGGACTTCTGCAAATTGTACCTGCAGTTTCTTCAATAGAGAACCACAAGTAATTTCTCCCAGGAGTGGGTCTTGAACAGCTGTTGCTGCCATTCAATTGATAGCTGCAATGGCAACTGCATCAAAGAAGTTTTCTTTGTCTTACCTCAGGTTTTCAGCATAAACTAAGTTCAAAATTCCATTGAAGAAATGTAGAATCAAATGTGCATACTTCACTAACCGACAAGATATGGCAATTTACAGGATGGGCAGCATATAATCCCTGCAGTAATCAAAGGTTAGTAAATATACATACATTGGATAGCTTATTTGTAACAAAGAATGCTGTAAAGTTGGAAGGAAAATCCATGAAACCTGTATTCAACCCGCCACATCATTGATCTTTGAAGTAGTTTTATAACATACAACCCATCAACAGCAAATATAAACCACACAAAAAAACAGGCTACCAATGATTAAGAGAGTACATGAGTTAAAAGAGGCCTCATACTTGGTTCTAGTACTATTAAAATTTAAACTGGAAAAAAAAGAGCTGATAATCATTACACTCAGGTCCAGCCAATTTTCAACAGGAGACCTTTTCAGCAAGAAGTAATCTATTACTAAATCATCTATAATCATATTCTGCTCGAGTACATCTCCAACCTATTTCTCTTCACTGACTTAAATAGCGAAAGGCAACAAGCATGCTTGACTCTGCTAAATCGAAGTAAATTGCCACGACTACGGAGCAAATCAACCAGGAGCACTTTATCAACATTCACAGAACAGATCTCAGCAGCTAAGGCATCGATCTTCCATAAGCTTCCAGAGCATTCAGCAGCTGAAACCCTTGAAGTCTCGCTTCCACGAGAAATTACACCGCTAGACCGAAGACATTACCACTACATTTACTAAGGCGAGCACAGAATCAGCTCCAAACTCTCAGATCTTCCTTTACCGAGAGTCGCAACGAGCAGCACTAATCAGCCAAAGACCAGCAGCAGAGAGATCCAAAGATAAAAGGATAATGCCGAGCCAGGCAGAAGAAACTTAGACTAGCATGAAATGCTTACCGAGACCGAGCTCTGAGCTGACGAATTCAAGGCGTTTCGGTTTGCAGATCTAAGCTGTACAGAAGATCAGCAAGAGGGAAAGAGAGAAGAGACTTCAGTGAGGGAGAGAGACTGAGTGAGAGGGAGAGAATGGGAAGGGTGGGCCCCTTTTATATATCGAGGTCTCCGTCTGTCATCGAGAAGTCTTGTCTTGAAGACATTTTTGCTCGCAGTTTTCGGGATTATTTACGAACATGACACTTTGAAGAACGCACCAATTGACTTGTTTGTCCCCGTAGTTTGACCGATGGAGCGACGGCCGTTTTGACCCGCTGCGGTGAGAATTTGAATTGAAACCACTTTTCCACCATCGCCTGGTGCGACCCATACCGAGAAATTAATTTCGGCACCATTAAAAAAAAAGGAAAAAAAAATCAATTCGAGTCACAATCCAAACCCTAAATTACCTTTTCTTAATAGATATAACTTGCGATTTCAGGCGAATTCCAGAAATTATTTGCGGCAGCTGACCTTATCGGTACGCATGGCGCAAGTCGCGGGCAGATGGAAATGGGTGTCTTACAATTTTCGTAGTGAACGTGAAGTGAAGTAATTTGGACGTGCAGATGGAAGGGGTCGGGGGCAATCGAGTAATTTAGAGCAGGGGAGAGCGGGGTGGGGTCCCTATGCATACATACATACATACATACATGTGTTTGAATCTTCAAAGCGTTAAGCTAAGCTAGTAGTGCGCCAAGTCACGGGACTGGATTTGGATCTAACAATGATGAGCAAGTCACCAAATCAACCCCACCTTTCAATTTAACCCTGCGTGGGAATCTCACCTACTCAGCACTTTTAAGAGGGTGGTTCAAATTAGGGTTTCATCGCTTTCCATTAAGGAATGATGTAGTCGAGACACTTTGGTGGGATGATTGATGATCGATTGGAATAGCTAACAATATGAGGACCAAAAGTGGGGGGTTACCAGCAAGAACATAGAAGTCAGCCCGGGCCCTTTTCCGTCGAGGTAGTGGGCACCGAAGAATTGATGTCTCGGTTTTGAAATCTATAGCTAGGTGCTGCGTTTTATGTCAGTCATGATCCAATTTGGTAGGTCCAACAGGATTTCCTGGATCGTCAAATCAAGTTCCTCTAATTTATTTGTGCCCACGTTACAGATCAGAAATGCATACAATCCCATATAAAACAATTATTATTTACTTTCGGGGGGCAGACCATCACGTGGGCGAGATGCCTTCACAGGCCGACCACATGTGACTGTGCCGTCCGATGAATATTACTCTGCACCGGCTTCGTTTCATGCGTCGGGAAAACCCGTGAGAATTACCCACAAAATACATTTCTTCTTTAAAAAAGAGAGAGAGAGAGAGAGAGAGAGAAACTCCCTCAACCCGGAAACTCGATGCGTCTCTCCATCGGTCACGATTTTCCTGAAGGAAAGACACAAGCAAGCTCGTTGTCTTCAATCTGTAATTTTCTCATGACTCGAGAAAGGCACCTGATAAAATGGGGAAGAAATGCTCTAAATAAGCTGAGCAACGCCATAGCTACGAGCAGTGACTGACTTCTCCGTAAGCAAAGTCGGGGGGAAAAGCAGGTAAAGCTGCTGCAACTCCTTGAGCNTAGCAGAGTCGGGGGAAAAAGCAGGTAAAGCTGCTGCAACTCCTTGAGCAGAAAGCAACAAACATAGGCTGCATGGTACGGATTACACCAGCGGCGAGACTTGAGAGTNGAAACATAGGCTGCGTCGTACGGATTACACCAGCGGCGAGACTTGAGAGTGCAAAAGCAAAAGTTTCCCGACATCTGATAAACCAATTCTCCTCCTTTCTGACTTTTCTTGGGCGTCTTGCAAGTCCCATCCCTATTCTTTAACCAAGCAACGTGAAAGATACGTGGAGCTTCACTACTTGGCGAACGTTCACCTGGACTGGTGTAACTGAATAATATTCATATTTTGAAACAATCAGATTTTTCCGAGCAGCTCAACGGCCGAGAATATTTTCATCTGTTCACCGTTACAACAAATATTCCAGCAGATGAAGAATGTTGATTTTCCCGAGTCTCAGCAAAAGTGACCGATATTTTGCACCGAATGAAAGAGAACTTCAAGCAAAGAAGCCAACATCCAAGGCTAAAAGAAGCATCTGAGAGGATGAGCAAGAACAACCGGAGAAGACTTCAGCATCAAAATCTTGTTTCACTTTGGCTCTTTCGGGAAATGCAGTTTAATGAGTGCAGGGAGTTCAGCAAGGTCAACCTGAGGCTTACCCAGCAATATGCCTTTCAGTTTCTCATCGCAGTTGACCATATTTTTGTTGCTCGGATCCTGCACATAATGGATGAGAAAGGCATTTCAAATAAAAAAAGCGAAGGAGCAGTCGTACTGTTGTAAGGAAATAACCAAGTGTTCTTAACCATAACCTCAGCAAAAGATGGTGCAATGTCAAATAAAAGATTTTGCTGCTTAATCTAGTATAATTACAGGCACTGTAAGAAAAATTATGACGAATGGTGGATGTAATTGGAAATGTTCCCGTTATATGCCCCAAAGGCGCCGTATTTCATCTAGAGACTGAAATATTGCTGCAGATTCATTGAAAAAGGGAATTGCATGTTCTTAAGTCAAGAAGCCTTCATTATGCGAAATCATTGTTATGGGTAAATCTTACCCAAGTTACATATAGTGCACAAGAAACAGAGCCCATGTAAAAAGACCAATCAAGGGTTAGAGCCGACACTTCAAGAATGACTCCAAGAATACAAAATCCTTAACTGAAAGAATCTGCACGACCAGCAGAGCAGAAAAAACGCATAATAGCCTACATGCACTCGAGTTTCGTATGGCCATTCCTGAACCAGCACATAGCACCCGTATTCAGCAGTCTCACATAACGTTACCAGACATATACGAGTAAGAAAAAGAGCATGTATACATCATCATATAAGCGAGTGAATGGCATAAATAACTAACCTGAAGATTGTTGGCCTTAATATATGACCAGACACGCATGAAACAGCCCAGACGAGAGGTTTGGGACTGGCCCACAAACTCTCTCAGTGTTGATGGAAGGTTGGCGAGGTCAATCAAGTTTGCCAGCTTCTTTGGGTTATCAGTGATGGCCTTCTTCATCCTCTGTGGCAACATTCTCTCTCCTTACTGCTTCTTTTTCTACACTGCGATAACTGTGGATTTCTTATCCTGCGTATAGGGAGACATTCAAGTTAATTTTTCTGGGGCATCACAATCCTCCATATCAATAAATCCAAACTCTTGGTTGCCCACATAAACAAAGCGTAGCCGTTAATAACCCAGCTTGTGGCCATGAATGTAAGCCTTGGAATCACTACCACTTGACCCGACTAAATGAAGCAGCAGGGGAAAGGAGTGGCCTTGAAGTTGAAACGGGAATTTCATCGAGCACGTGGGATGCATAGACCGTAGCAGAAGCTGCCTCCAGAAGAGAGTCCCGCATCCCAGCGACCGAGCAGACGATACCGAGTGATTACACAATCAATTGGGCATGAACCGCAAGAGGCAGAAACAGTACGGGGAATCTCCTGAGTGAGCTTCAGGAGGAACGAATTACGATGAGGAAGAGTTCCCAGTTCAGACTTACAAGTGACCCCAGCTTCAGCCGGCAAAGGTGTTCAGTCGTAGAGTCGCAACTCCTTTACCGGGAAGAGAGGTCTCACCTCTGCCTTCCTGTCGATGAAAGAAATCAGAAGATGAACTACGATGGATCAGCTTTCGTTTCTGGTTTCCGGGAAAGGACAACAACTACGATATGGAGCCGCCTCTTCTGGTCTGATGTGGGCCTAAGTTCATGGACCTGGCCCACGTGAATGATCTTCCCTGAATGGGACGGGCCCAATGTTTCACTACGAAGTCCTGACTTTTCACATGGCTGCTCTTCTATAGAGCGACTACTTACTAACTACTAAGCGTGGACAATCATATGTACTTATTAAAAAAAATAGAAAAAAATACGAATAAATTCATAGAAATTTCCGGTTTATAAGAGCATGGAGTACAAATTTGTACAACTGCAGCATTTGTATCTATCCTGCTGAACGTCACACTCCAGCAGCACAGGCGGCAAGCACTTTCAGTGACCCACGACAGCATTAGTCGAATGGGTTTCTGAAGTATTTCAGGAGATCGGGAATATCATGGCTCAACATGTCGTCGACGGCTTGTATCAGCTTGGGCTTCAAGTTCTCGAACCTGTCAAGCTTGTGGCCGCTGAGGACGTCCCTGAAGTGATCCACGTTAGGGAAATCCCCTGGAGGTAAGTGGAACTCCTTCTGGACCTGCACATTGACCCACCCAAATGGCAAGAAAACTTATCTAGTGAACACTTTCGCCCGAAAAAAGATCGTGTTTCGCTCTCGATCTGTCACTGACAATCATAGACCAGTGCGCACATGGATTGGCATCATATACACCACCATGTGCACGAGTTAGTTCATGATTCTACCTGGACCAATCTGCAGTTTGGTATAGAAGATTCATATTGTGTAAAGAATTGCAGAGGAGAGAATTCATAACCTTCACAAACTCGTCTCCGAGGTTCTCGATGAGCTTCTTTTGTGCCTTGGATTTGCCCATCATTGAGGGCATCTCCTTCTTAAGATGGCTTATTATGTGAGCATGAATCTTGGCAGCTCGGGCACGCTTCACAAACTCATTGATCTACAGGTAACACAAAGAATCGAATGATTCACGGGCTCAGGGAAGTATCATAAATACCGTAAGTGGAAGTATGTGTTCTGGGTTATGGACTTACTTTATGGTCACAGGACTTCTTCGGGACATCCTTTAGATCAGCCAGAAGATCCTCCTGTTCCTTCTCAAAAAGTTCTTGCCCCAAGGGACCAGCAGCTGCTTCACTCTCTGGTTTGTTATTGAAAGAGCTGCCAATGACAATCGAAGAAGATAATAATCGGTAACCCATCATCCGTTGTCGGTACAATGTCAAACTATGGCAAACGAGATGACACCACTGGAAGCAAAGTAGGGAATGAGTAAAAAGCATCTATACCCGATGTAGACCCGGGTGACTTCGGGAGTATTCAAGACTTTCCCGAGTGACCACATCAGAGCTCCATACACCCTCATCAGCTGGAGAATTAATTGGGGAAAATATAACCCCAGAATTACTGGTCCTCAACATCGTGAACCCGCATAAACACGAGATGGCAAAAGTTCTATGTTTGTAAAGTCTTACTTGCTGGGTATCCACTTGGTCAGCTTTGTTGAGAACCACCCGAATCTTGTCATCATGACCACGCAAAGATGAAATCACCTGCCTGAACTCGTCGCTTATGTCAAGTTTATGTGGATCAAAGAGAAGCAGAATGAGGTCACACTTTGTAGCAAACCACGAAGTGACGCCGAGAAAATCGTAGGCTCTTTGATCTCTCTGCTTTTCTCCTGATAGAATCCCTGGAGTGTCGACAAAAGTGATGTGCTCCAGTAGCTTGCACAATATATGTCAATGAGTCAAGTCAGGTGCCATGGAAGAACGTTCTCTATATCCACTAAAGAGGATATACTCACAGGATGAGGCATCTGAGAACACTGAAATTTGGATAAGAATGCTGTCCCAAAGGTTGTCAGACCACTGAATGGTGTATCCGCTTGAACTGCAACTGTGTTTCCGGGGATACTCCTTTCATCTGGTCCTGACTGCACGTATAAGCATCAAAATCAGATTTGATCCCTTAACACAAATCATCAATTTGTTTGTTTAGTGGAATTAGAAGACATTGGAGAAAGATCTTTTTACCATAACAACAACGAATCGGTCTGTTGTCGGTTCAGGTCCAATATGAGCTCCTGCAAAACGAAAATAGCATATTATTGCATAGATATGAAGCATTCTGGCAACGGGAAGTTAAGAGAGACAGCATAACATGCCTGGGTAGCTACTCTGAAGCATGTGTTTGATGAAAGTTGTCTTTCCCGTAGAGTATTGACCCAATAGCATGACCATTGGCTTCGCATCAAAATCACTCGAAGTCTACGAGGAACAACAAGTTTTATTGCACCATTGCATTTTGAATCGGGGAATGCTGGAATAGTTCTTTAACTTACCAGAAAAGGGGACACAAAATCATTGAAATGATAAGTAGCCTCCAGTGGCCTCAGCTTCTTAACATAGAGTTTCTTCAATCCATCCATAACTGATGTGACTGATGATGAACCCTGGGCAATTCAAAAGGCGGAGTATAAACTCATGATATCCCATATGTCGAATTGAGAAAACAGCGAAAAGAAGCAGCCTCACAGAGCCAATGTAGAATAAAATCTGCAGTGTATTACATTAGTGAACTTCATGTTTGAAAATATCCCAAACTACTAACCAGGATTTTCTTCTTCCTCAAAGAGTGTGAAGAGTATAATCGGGCAAGTTACCTTGGGAAAATCCTGCGACTTTGAACTTCGGGTGCTCATGCTCCATGATTTCTCTTTTCCCTTCAATGTTCAGATTCAGGTCAAAACTTGCTTGCAACTTCAAATTCGCCAATCCAAACAAGAAAGGAATCTCTCGAAACAGGTGCTGCTACGAAGAACCTTCAAAATAGGAACGTGAGAATGTAAACTTCGAAAAGAGAAGTACCTTTTGGGTTGATTTTGACGAAAACCAGGCACTGCCTGCAAAATTGCCAACCGACAAATTCACTGAAAGTTCAAATCTATTCAAAGCAATGCAGCCGGTGTTAGAAGCTTCTCGTTGTTACCGTCATTCTGCTTTGTCTTGGACTTGCGCCTTTTTTTCTAGACAACAATAAGAAGGATATGTCAGAGGATACAATGTATCAGACAAGAGATTTGTCGAAAAAAAATGACCAGGATACTCACTGCTAGTAACGCCTCCAAACCTTCCATTGCAGGAGGCTTCAAATTTTCCAGGTCAACTACAATCGAATAATGATCTTTAAACATCGATATTGATGAACCAAAAGATAGTTGTGTGGAAATTAGCCATCAGAGAACTAAACACCAAGCGTTTGGAAATGATATGCAAAAGGGTATTCTTAAAGTACAGATATAACTCAGCATATGAACTGATGCACCAAAAATCTGAAAGAAAATTTGTTCTTGGTGTCGCCTAACCTCTTGCGCTGAGGAGATCCTGAGAAATTGGATGCCCGGTTTGTGCCAGAGAAACTGCCTGATAGTCCAAAAAAGTTGTGAACAGAAACTTCCTAAATATGTGTCTTGAAGAAGGAAGAAAATTTCCTCGGGTTGACCTGCATTGCTGTGACAAATTCTGAAAAACCGAGAAAGCCCAGCCTTTTGGAATCTGCAATTGCCCACACCTTCAAGAGAAACAGAGTTGGTGCATATGAAATCTCCATCAGAAGTCTAGCACAAAAAATATAGCTACTTTTGTGAAATCGACGAAATCATGAACTATGTCAGCATTGCCTGTATCGAGTAAAAACACGAACACGAGAAACTTGGGTACTGAGAAACATAAATATACGTGTTGTTTTGCGCGTGAAATGCAGACAGAAATTGTCAGACGAAAACAGAATAAGAGGAAACAGGGACCTGCTTGAGATCCTGCTGAGACAAGTTCGATCTCGGGAAGAACTTCAGGGCATCATTTCCGGTCATGCGTCCATCGCCATCTGAGAAGAACACCGCGAGGCAAAAAGTGAAATCACTGGCATTTTCATTTTTTTTTTCACACAGCTGATCTCTCGGTTCTTCTCCAACCTAAAAAATCTAATGACCATTCATTCATTCACAACTTCTACCAGCGAAGAGAAGAACGCACCTGAATCGGCAACGCTGAACCATTCCTCGTAGATCGCCTGGAGCTCCTTGGAGCAGGAAGCGACCGGTAAGGAAGCGAACTCCATGGATTTCAGAAACGGGAAAATCTTGGCAGCATGCACCCGTGAATGGAACGGCGACAAGCGCGGGGAAAACCAGAGAAAGAAGCCTCGTGGAGCTCTCCGTCTGGTTTTCCCGGTGAAGAGGAGAGAGACCCCCAGAAGGAAGGATAAGAAGATTTTGACATCTCTGGCCGTTATAAGTTCGTTGGGAAACCAATCTTTCCTGCGGCTGGTCCTAGTCAAAAGACAGCGTTCGCTGTACGGTCCAAGGACAACATGGACTCGCAATGAACCGATCTACTCCCAATCAATTAGTGCACGAGACTTTTCCGCCCATGCGATGAGACTATTGCGAGGATTGCTATTTTTGCTGCTCGCAAGAAGGAGTCGACGTACGTAACTACAGATTTTCCAAAATCCTCGAGTCAAAGGCTAAATCGGGTGCGGCTGTGAGGAGTTGTTGTTCAAGCTAGAAATAGAACCTGTCTTCGATACGGTTTCTCACGGTTAACCCTCAATGCAAACAACTGATTTCGGTGTGCATCTCACTTAACCCGAGGCCGTTCCTCGGAGATCAAATGGATCAGAAGTTGAGAGTAGACGAGAAGCTCGATCGTAATAAAAGAGAGAGAGAGAAGACTGTACGCATATAGCTACTGGCCCTGAGGTAGTCGGAGATTCAGACCTACCTAGCAAAGGAGATAGGACTAGATGGGAAAAGAAAAAGGGATACATTAAATTCCCCAGGTAACGTGATCTACAAGTCAGTGGGTCGGTTTTTCGGCCGATCATTCATCAGACGGTGTAGTTATGCTGCATGTTCTCAACGTCGAGCCCCTTGAGTTTCGCTGCCGATTCGATGCGGGCCTTGAGTGTGTGGAGCTCTCTCAACCTGTGTCAATAACCAGGAGAAATCGAAAGGACTTAGAGACTCTGATCTTGGTGGAAGATCTGGTTAACAATGAAAGTGAGGGAGGAACCTCGCGATCTCGGCACGTTTCCTGGCCTGATCTGCAATGTCGGACAACTCCCGGAAGCTGCTGTGTCCTTCGCCAAACGGCTGCCGGGTTTCAGGACCCTGCAAAGGCCGCTGATCCCGAGCCCATTGTGCCTCCCTCTCGCGTCTTCCATAGCCCTCCATGGTCGTAAAAGCAACCTGCAGTAGAAATCACGACTTATTTTGGATTCATGAAACCATCTCGAATGTGTCGCAGGGTAGTGAAACGGCATAACGCACTTCGACTTGGCATAGAAGGTCACCTTGTTCTGAAAAAGGTTGTCCCAAGCCTGGCCGCTGAGTGCGTAGCGGATAAAGAACTTGAGGAAGTCCAGTGGGATGTAAGTGATGATGCTGTACAGCCATATGATCCCTGCCCAGCCCCACCCTATTCCTTGGATCTTTGCGAATCCCCATTCCGCATAAACGGCTAGCAGAGTTGCAATCTGCACAAAGGAAACAGGTTTGAGAAGGCTGCTTGTTCGTGGACAAGGAATTGCACACTAAAAGTTTGGGAGGCCTCGGATTGAGTTTCAACTTACTAGCTGTGCAGCAACAAAGGCAGCAACAAGCAGGAGACCAGGACGCTCGACATATGACCAGCTCCGGGATCGAGTGACAAAGATAAGCGCCTGACTCACAATGCTAACTTGGAGGTAGACAGCAGCTGTAAGTTCGTGCGGGTTATCCCTCATGGATCTCAGACCGAATGTATTCTGGAAGAAAGCAATTACAATTACTAGTTAATAAAAGAGAATCAAAGAAATAATCACTGCAGCTGTGGATTTGCCGAACTAGAGCCATTCTCTGATAAATTTGTATATTCTCACCGAGAAAAAGTCGGTTTTATGAGCAGCCCAGAAGAAAAGAACGGTCATGAGAGCTAGGTATGTGCCGAGAACGATTCCAGTAGCAAAGATCTCCCCAAGTTTCCACGAGTCTGGACCAGGAGATGGCTTCACTCTATCCTTAGAGATGGTCATGATAGTCCCGTCGTTCAGTATGGCAATGATGAGGACCATGAAAGGTGAGAAATCATACTTCCACACGAGAGCAAGGAGTAGAAAGCCAAGCACGATACGTATCGTGATGGAGACGGCATAGATGGTGTAGTTCTTCATTCTCTGGAAGATGGCTCTACTTGTCAGAACAGCCTTGATAATCACGCTCAGCCCTGGCTCAGTCAGCACTATGTCTGATGCACTCCGGGCAGCATCTGTAGCATCCGCCACAGCAATCCCGATGTCTGCTTTTTTCAATGCCGGCGCATCATTGACCCCATCACCAGTCATTCCGCATATGTGCTTCCTCTCCTGCAGCTTCTGCACAATCTGGAACTTGTGCTCTGCAAGTCTCCAGCAGCTTTTAGTCCGTTCTTGTTTTAAAAGCAAAATAATAACTCCTAGAAATAGCTGATGACAACCAGTGAAAGTGTTAACAAAAGACAGAACATGTGTGTTACCCGGAAAGACACCAGCAAAACCATCAGCCTTCTCAATCAGTTCTTCAACAGGGAGGCCATCTATGGGCTCGTCCCGATGCTGTCCCAAGAGGCTAGAAGAAGGATACATATTAGCTCCCATGCCCAACCTCCTAGCAGTTTCCTTACCAATGGCGAGCTGGTCGCCGGTGATCATCTTGACATTGATGCCAAGGCTGAGAGCCTCTCTTATGGTATCTGCGCTGTCATGCCTTGGAGGATCAAACAGAGGCAAGAGACCAACAAACTTCCACGGTCCTCCTTCGCTTTCCTTGGTCTTTTCTGGGACTTCCTGGAATTGGAAGAACAAAAATGATCATCAACAGACGGATACTATTGTCATCGACCAACTCAAAGCTGATACTGACCTGCACAGCAACAGCTAAGGAACGAAGACCCCTCTCAGCAAATCTATCTATGGTGGCATGGACTCTATTCTTCACATCTCCTCGAAGCTTGCAGAGCTCAATAATCTGAGAAGAATTTTAAACGCAATGTTTTTTTGCCTTCATAAGGAAACAGAGAAGCACTAGAACATGAAAGAACAGACATTAGATTAGGAAAAGTACTGTAGCCTAAAGGAAGAAAGAAACGTTTACTTGTTCTGGGGCTCCTTTGCTAGCTCGATGCCAATTTCCATCAGAGTCTTTGTAAGTTATGGCCGTCCGCTTATCCACAGGATTAAAGGGCAAGAAATGCACCTCAGTAATGCTTTCTCTCGCCTGCAAGCACATAGGACTTGAAACTGGAAAGAAAAGGGGAGAGGAAAAACCGAACCACCAAAGGGCAGAGTTGATTCAACCGCGAGATTTATGCACCTCTTTGGGGTCATGTAGCATTCCAACAATACAAGCGTCAATCGCATCCTGGTTGTCAATCCTAGCAGCCCTTGCAGCGAGAAGAATTACAGTATCCACATTGCCCACATCCTTCGCAAAAACCTGACAGCCCGGTGAGCAAGTCAGACCATTCAGTAATTGGATCTCTATCAGTCAGTAGAAATTTTGATTCAACAAGAAACTTCACTAATCTTCAGCTTCGCGTTATATAAAAGCACAGAGCTAACCTCAATAAGGCTCTTATCCACACTAAGCTTGTTGAGAGTGAGAGTCCCAGTCTTATCACTGCAGAGAACATCCATCCCGGCCATCTCCTCAATAGCTGTCATGCGCTTTGTTATTGCCCCATCTTGGGAAAGGCGGTGAGACCCGATAGCCATTGTCACCGACAACACTGTCGGCATGGCAATTGGGATTCCACCGATGAGGAGCACCAGCAAATTGTTGATGCCATCCCTGTACTCGCGATGCTGGACCAGGTACATGACGATGATCTCAACAATCATGCCAATGGCAATGGAGCAGATGCAGAAGTTACCAATCGTCCTCAGCACCTGATCAATCAGTACACAAAATCTCTTTCTTTTAGTACTTTGAGCTACATGATTGTGATCATCCTCCTCACTGAAATGAGCTTGGGGGGGCATGCGTTGTCGCCTTACGGCTTACCTTCTGGAAGTGGCCTAGTTGCTCAGTGCTTTCCACTAGATGAACAGCTTTCCCAAGTAAGGTCCGAGTTCCGGTAGCTATAACCACTGCATCGATTTCTCCTTGCTTGCACGTCGACCCCGAGAAAACCAGATCTCCTGTGTTCTTAGTCTGAGGGAGCGATTCCCCGGTGATAGCAGATTGATCGACCTTTAGCGGATCCCCTTCCAAAAGCCGAGCATCTGCTGGGATAATATCCCCAAGCTTGATGCTTATCACATCTCCCGGAACCAAGATTGCAGCTTCTTGCTCAGACCACCTACCATCTCTCAGAACCTTGTACAAAAGGTTGAGCTCAGCTTCCTCCAGAGAAAATGGAATTCCCAAAACCAGTAGTAGACTACAAGCCGACTCACCTTGGCTTTTGGAGCGAGGCCCGCCATGAGTGCGGCCGCAGCATTGCCAGCATTGTTCTCCTCGATGAAGCTGATCGTGGAGTTGATGAGGAGCAACACCATGATACCGACAAAGTCTTGCCAATCAGGCGGTTCGTGCCTCTGCATTAAATCATTAGCCACTCATCATTGCCCACTTACTTAGATCTCATACGGTCCAGTGAGTGGGGAACTGAGGAAATGTAGCGCGGAAGGAAACTCACATCTCCAAAATTAGTGAAGACAATGGCCATAACAGCGGCACTCTCCATGACCCAGGATAGTGGATTCCACATGAATCCCAGAAACTTCAGCAATTTATTTTCCTGCTCTTACCAAAAAAATAAAGGAAAAAGGAAAAAACAGAAACAGATTCAGTGAAGGTTTCATCTTCCAGGGATCAAGCTAAGCAAGGAGAAAAAGGGACGATGGATTGCCTTTTTCTCCTCAAGCTTGTTCGGGCCGACTAACTTGAGCCGTGCCTCGCCTTGCCCAGTTGTCATGCCCTCCCTGGTGCATCTTAAACGCTGGAAAACTTCCTCAATTGGTAGATCCTCCTGCATCGAAGAATGGGATAATTGTATTGCAGCACCTCTCGTAACTGTTACATATGTTTGACTATAATTTGGATTTATATTCACAATCAGTCAACTCTAGTATTGATCTTTTCCCTACTAACATTGCCTGTCGCGTCCTACTTATAATTCAACAGAGTATCTATCCACTGAGGGCCTATCTGTGATGATCTCAGAAGAAATATCTTCTTTTTTTTTTTGGGTAACAATCTCAGAAGAAGTATCAGCCAGAGGCATTTACTTTCTTGAACTAACCATGAATACAGTGGATCCATAAGTCTGTGTACAAGTATAGTTGTGGGCAACCTTGAAACGCTAGGGGGAACATGTGCCAGCCGAATGATGTGATATTGTGAACTACCCATGTTACATATGCGCTAAAATTAATTATAGGAACTTATATATATTACACAAAATCATGAAACAGATTCCAGTAAAAGCAAGCAGAATGATCATAGATCAACTGTTTCAGTCGTTTCAGCGTAATATATAGACCACGAAACCCAGAACTAAAACAGGATAGGTGAAAGCACACCAATAAAAAAAAAAAAAAAACAAATGATCATGAGGATGTTTAGATAATCTAGGAACAGAAGTGGCATTAAGGAAAGCATCGAGGACAAGGACAACGAATAGGCTCACAAGCATGGCAGGGTCTCCGAGCGCTTCGTTCAAGAGGCTGCCGTTATCGGCCATTGCTCGACGGGATGAGCTCAACTGTGGGGGTGGCTCTGTGTCGACCTTTATCTGCCTCGTCAGAACCTGTGACTCATGGCTGTTCTGCTGTCTGCGGTGGGAAGTGAATAGTTAAGGGAACTCGGAGGAAGGGCTTAAGAGACGAGGAGCGATCCTCAGTTGTGGTCTATACAAAATATACGAGAAACTACTTCAAACCCAATAGGAGGAGAGAATCTTTGAAGATTCTATTTTGCCAGCAGATTTTTCTCTAAGAATCAAAGTAAGATCTTCTCCGCGAGAAGATCTTATATTATATACAGCAGTCGGTTATCCTAAACGCCTAAGTTCATGCACAGATACGGGCACCTGTGTAGAATAGCCACGTCAAATGACTACATGGGCGATGGGGATGAGTCGAAACCGCGAGGATGTCACTGCAGTTGGTCAAGCCACACCTCCCAGCTGGACTAATAACGATCACACCCTGTGAGAAGTGAACAATGATCTCTTGAGAGTGAATGTTGAGAACGCCTGAAATAAGCCACATCCAAGGGTGCATGGCGGGTCAAAATACACGACCCGAACGAGCTGAGTCCCCAGCATGGCAAGCCAGGCGCTGTCTGCAACTCCATTTGATTCATGATCGATATGCCTGGTTTGATCTCTCACAGACTGGGCACAAAGCATTCCTTCATTTCCATCGACAAATAGAGCAAATATGAGGTGATCGGTGTTGTTAACCCCCAAACTAGCTTGGCATTCATTTCCACAATAGTGGAAAGGAGGGGAGTCTACAACTTTCTTTGTTACCATGTCACTCTCATCATTGGACTCCTGTACTTTCAGGGCTGATGAGTAATGAAAAGGGGTAGATCTGATTGTCGTCATTAAGAAAAAAAAAATTTTAATTTTGATTCTTACAAGTGCACCTCAAGCCAATACCTGCCCCAAGCCCAAACCCAGAACGAACAAATGAATCTATACACTCAGCACCTTCCACAAAAAAGGAATCTATACATTCAGCTGACGATGCCTCCCAAGAAGTGCATGGCCAGATCCTACATGCATTCCTTATCCGGAAATGTATGGTACTTCAGCTGATGGTAACTCTTTCGGCTACAGCTGAATTCAAACTCCTTCTCTTCAAGAGATCCCAATAGTCTTTCCAAGCAACCACAGTACAAGTGAGAGGTCGATGCCGAAGATGGTGTGCAGGGTGCTCCTGTCTAGTGTGAACCCGTAAACGGTGATTCCTGCCCTGTTGTTCTCAAAGTACGTCACTGCCAGTGAACACATGAAAAAAGATTGCCCGTCAGACAAGGCTTAACCATTGAAAGACTGATTGGAGAGGCCTTGGAGAACGTGGCTCAAGTAAATTTCCCAAGACAAGGGACCTATCTGACAGTTGATCTAAAAGCTTCAAGACTATAGCATATTGATGAACTGATTTCACTGCTATAATGATATTAGGTGCTGTTTTACATCCGACCACAGGGGGCCAACTGGAAGTTCACCATTGGAACTGTTTGATCCAGCTAGGTCTCTTGGTGAACTAAGTTGGCTGTTGCCTCTGGACAGGAGGAATTCTGTTTTCCACAAAAAAATCAGTGGTTGCTTTGACAGATCAGCCAGCACCGGAGAGATCCACTCTAATTCATGAGCATATGAACCCATAACTTAGCCAGTTTGATGTCCGTACCAGTTCTCAAACCTACAAGTCTAACTAGTACCGTAGTAACCCATGCAAACAGAATCGTCAGCTATTAATGAGCTGAAGCAACCGTTGATCAAACAGTTAAATCCTCTAAGAGAGGTAAATTAAAGGAAGAAAACAAAGAAGGTTTTCTGGTTGAAGTTGTACTGACCAAGAGCCTGCCTCTTCTGAAACGAGATCGTACTATACGCATAAGCTGGAATCAACCTATGGTTATCCAAATCATCCTCCTCGTTCCCAGAATCTTCATCATCAGACTCTCTGAAGATTTCTACAGGGAATGACTCGCTTCCTGTGGCTGCAACCTGCGTTACCGGTGTCTCACCCTCATTCACATCGATCGAGTCGTCCAAGGTTGCACAGACGTGCCACTTCGCTGCAAGGCCCGTGACTGACTGCGCCTTGTGTGTGATCCTCGTGGCGCTTCGAAGTAGTATTAGAAGAGCAGTGAGTAAGGTAATTGAACATAGCTGCAGAGTTACCAGAAGCTAAAAGTCAGTCTCTTTATCTGGAAGCAACCACGCAATGGTTGATATCCCATCAGTAAAAACCAGGGCTTTTACTTACGGCTAGTTCTCCGGCTCTGTAAATATTAACTTCTGCGCTGGACTTGGTTGTGACGAGCAAAGAAGAGAACTGGCTCCCTGTGACCAGGACCAAGGACCACAGTATGAATGCACGATACCTGTGGCTTATGATCCTCAGATGTCTCCGAATTCTGAGATGTTCTGACAAGATAGAAGCAACATCGGAGTCCACTTCGAACACCTGGGCAAAGTCCTGGAGACGCAGGATCTGGAGGGAGCAGATCAGACGAAAGAGAACACACACGAGGAAGATGATTGTGGTCCGATAGAGCCACGAGAAGATCTCCATGACGCACGCTACAGCGTCACTCAGGTAGACGTTGCCAAGGAAGGGGATCTGAGAGGCACCGGAGGCATACCACCAAATCTTGTATGCGCTCTCCGCTGCAAAACAGGGGAGGACGAAGATGGAGACTATTTTCAGCGATCTCTGCATGAGCATATCACACATAGAAAATAAAAATAAAAATTAGTAGCATGACTATTAGATTCTACATCAGATAAATGTGAAGCGTGTTCAATGAAGTGTGAAACCAGAACGTATGATCAGCTACTCGTGCTGGATCGTTGCATGACTAATGTCGAACGTTATGCAGCAGTGATCCCAAGACCCGAGAAAGGGGGAAAATTGTCTGTGGGTCGCAGTTTGATCGCTTCCCAGAGAAATGAGAGAACTTTGAAGAGAAATTATATCTAAGAACAATCGAGGGAAGCTAATTTCTCCTGTAATTTTAATTTAAAAATAAAGATCAGTTGGTAGGACACAGGAAGAACATTTTGCCTACTGGAACTTTCTTCTGTTTCCCACTGTACATAATTTGCTGTCATGCATCACAGTTACGGATCCTGACAATCCAAAGTCACCTAGACAACAGGCTCGATTATCTATCTCCGCGGCTTCCGGCTAAACATCCGGGACAACCTTCACACAAATTGATCAATTTGCCGGATGTCATAATGGGCTCTAGAAAGTAAAGCGCGCCACGATAACTTTACAGAGCAAAAGCAGATTTCTGCTACAGGACCTTCTAGCCGATGATAAGATTCCTAGAGGCTACTGGAAGAGATAAAACTACGAAACAAGAATTGCTCGCACGGTGATCGTAGGACAATTTTCTCTCCGAAAATGGGTCTTGTGTAGGAAAAGGTGGGCGTTTAGCCACCGCCAAGATTCTTCAAAATCCACGGCACAGAGAGAAAATCATGAAAATGGCTCCTACTTCTGTTGCGGGAAAAGAGATTTAGATCCCCAGTTGAACTGGTAAAAATGATCGAATATCCATTGATTAGATAAGCTCAACTCGCGGGTAGAAAACATCGAGGGCACCCGACGTTGCAAGCAATGGCCTTCGTCACAGCTGTTTTCTGAACATATACGTATATATGGCTCGTAGATCACAAAAAAGATCTTACAGAGGGAGGGAGGGAGAAAGAGAATGGGGAACGTACATTGAGCTGGTCGGTGTAGCCTTTCCTGACCGTTTCGCTCTCATCCCAGAGCTTATCAAAGAAGAGGAAGCGGCGGAGACCGTACTTCCGTACGAAACCCGAGAGGCAGACGAAGGAGAGGGTGGCGACGCTGCTGAGCGACACCTGGACAACCCCATCGAAGGGCCGGTCGTGGCGGCTGTCGCAGCTGGAGCAGGCGAGCAGGAAGTGGGACACGGCCGGGACCACGAGCCCGAAGACGATGAACATCGACCACGACAGCGACGTCGTCCACGGGTTCGACTGGTCTACGCACATCCACCGGAGGTACGACCGGAAGCTCTTCAGCTCATCCTGCGCGTGCGAGACGCACCTCCCGAACTTCACCCTGCTGCTACCTCCACGTCCACCTCCGCCTCCGCCTCCACGGCCAGCGATCAGAGCTTCCCTCGTCGTGTCTTCCATGGCGGAAGAATAGCGACCGAGAGATGAGTCGGGGAGAAACGGGAGACCAATGAGGACGCGAAGTTGGAGGGGGCCTCAGAATTTTGCGGGATTGGAAAGTCCGGCGCTATATAGTGATGAAATCTCGATTGCACTCACGCGCTGAGAGGAGATGCACTGTTAGAACCGGGTGTATGCTCCCTCATTCACGCCGGGCCCACAGACTCACCCGCCTATCTCGAAGAGGGAGCATGGACCGGGGAGCACTCAATCAGTGCACCCACGGAGAACGGACGACAATCACTGTACGACGACAACGGCAGGCTCCGTCTCGTTCGTCGATAGGAATTTGGCCCTTCCCAAAGTAAAATTGGAAAAGAAAAAAAAAGGGGGG
>CXYZ01003051.1:2090357-2126669 GCA_900006705.1 Sonneratia caseolaris
AAATATTATATATTTAATATTTAAAATATGTATTATAATATTTTAATTTAGTAAAATATAAATTAATATTTAATAACAAATATAATATAATACTCAAATAAATAAGACTTTCCTTTTTAAAAATAATTTTTAATTATCCTATTATTATTTCAATTGGATTTAACTGTCGAACAGGAAATCGCTCGATTTAAATAAATTCGATTGAATTTATTGTGTATTTGAGCTAGTTAAGTAAATCAGACCGAATAATTGTTCAATTCTTAATCAAACTATTTCAACTTATAGATTTGGTTCGATTTTAAAAATTATGCCCGAAACTTTCATTTTCTTCTTTTTCTACCTCATTCTTCATTCTTTACCCTTTTTTGGTTTTTTTTCATTAAACCTTTGTTCCCTGACAAATTACAGATATAAAAAAATGTTAAATACCTCAAATGATAAATTATAATGACGACTGCATGTGGCACTACTCGGCTTGTACTCAATTCATTAGTTAATTTCCCGTAATTGACCGCACCATCTGGATTGCGATTTAAATAGAGGTTTTATTATCATTCGGGTCAACATATTATGAGTCTAAGACTATTTAATGGTCAATTATGACAAATATGCTAATCGCCATCCAATCTAGCTCTAGCATGGGAATGACACGCTGAATTTTATTGCTAAATAATGATCGGATACCAATCCATGAATCAAATCGATTCCCTTCTTTCTGAGTCACTCATATGATCAAGTTATCATCTTTACATTACTTTCCAATAATGGAGGGGTTTTATATTATATTATGTTATACATGTGAAAAGAAATAGTTGGGAGAGACGAGATTTATAATTCTATATTCTCATTTCCATTTTTTTAATCAGTATTTTTAATATCAGTAAATTAAATCATTTAAAAAAAGGAACTTTGATGCGTGTAGAAAAATGAAAGGTGACGTGGCAAGTTACAGTACGGGGGGTATCCATCACGACGGGGACTTTTCATGGTGAGTGGGTCCACGCGCCTAATTATATGATTGTAGTTTTACCAAATCACCCCCTACAAGTATCGAAAATTACGTTATTAATTATAAATTGTTATTAAATTAAAAGATAATAGGATTTAGGCCCACACCCCGCTCCTCGCCAAAAAAAAAAAAGGATCATATTTTTATTGGTGTAATAATAATAATAATAATAATGGCAAGAAATTGAATAAATAAAGCGTCAATTCGTCACATGGTGAAATTAGTGCAGCCCTCGTGCATTCGGTGGTGGGGTTTTAACCAAATAATTAATTGTCAACCTGGATAATTTTATAATATTATCAACTGAATTATCATAGTCCAATTCCACATAATTGGCTGCCTTTGAACTGCTCGCCTAAGCAATAATATATTAATTTTGCCCCCAAATTTGAATAGATTTTATAGATAAACTTATCTGACTTTAGATCAAGTGACGCATTCTTAAAACGATAAATTAAAATTGGATTTGCTTCGCTCATTGACTCATAATTTATGAGCATATATATTATCTTCAAGTGAAATTCAAAAATAATATCAACATTTCTAATTTAGCATAATTATGCTAGAGTAAAATAAGATAAAATATTTATATATTTCCAGGATTTTTTCTTATCACCTTTGATCATCTCAACTAGATCAAAATAATCCGAAAAAAAAGAAGATCCTTCTTTTTTCATTCACGAGAGAGTCGGTGATATTGGTTACAAGTAGAATATATTTTGTAGGACCAAATTATGAAGAGAGATTTTTTTCAAATTTCTCAACATGTAACAATTATTATGAGCAATTAGTGAAAATTTATAATATAATTAAAGGAAGAATATAAAAATTCAAAACTAACCCAAACAAAAAAAAATATAAAAGATGATAAAGAAGATTTAATATAATGGTATCATTATCATATTAACAATTACTATATTGTAAACTCGATTCTTATCGTTAAATTTTTTGCATCTCTTTATTTTATTCATTATTATTTCTACTAGTTTATTCTAACTCAAAACTTCATATGTAATTAAAAAAAAAAAAAAAGATCATATCATAGTAGCGTGGAAACCGTGTTTGCTTGCTTAGTTTTTCCCCCCCCACCTAATACGACTCCCACCATTCAACTCCATCACACCGAACCCAAGATTTATCCCTTCTGTGACCCGACCTAACTCCAAGCAATATAGTTACAATAAGTTCGAATCGTGTTAGGGACAGATCATAAGGGGAGCATCAAGGTTCCTCTCTGCATCTCTTCCTCGGTCTCGGGTAAAAATTTCTCCATTCACAGCTCATGCAACTGCTGCATTGCCCTCAAATGGTCCATTGATATCCTATCGGGAATCTCCACAAGCCCTCCATTGATTTCCAACGACTTATCGGTCTCCTCCTTGGAAGAGACAGACAGGACCAACTTTCCGTGATATGGACACTCGATACTATCCTATGATGCTTCTTGCATTGCTGGAGCTCTACTGATCTCTCACAGGCCAACGCCGGTGCTGAAGCACTTGCATCGTAAAAGAAGGATAGGCTTCAGAAGACCCCCTAAAGATCTAAGGCGACCGGTAAGCTTCTCGGTACTAGTACTCGCAGTGTGAAGAAGGGAAAGCTAACCACATTCGCCGTTTGGGTAAGCTCAGTAAGCGCACAGCTGAGAGCTAGCCCTAGCTCCAGCACAGCCATCTGACTCACAGTTTCCAGCCGCTCATTGGATGAGATGAAATCGCATCAAAAGAAGAACGTGCCAATGCCTCTTCGATGATTCTTCCATCCGTAAACCTATACCCTAGTCCTAGAACCTCTTCCACGGCAAGATTAAACGAGAGCTAGATTGTCTGTCTGCCACAAAACGCTTGCCTTGCCCCTGCTTCAAACGATCCGACTGCCCACTTTTCGTTCTCTGCCGGGCTTGGAACCAGTCGGTTTAGCAAGGCGCGAGATTTGCAACACCAAGTTTCACCATCGCTCAATCACCGGGAATGTCCCGAGGCAATAAACTTCCTTTTCGCTTAAAAAGACGAAACATGATCTACATGATAAATCATCTCGATTCCTAATAGCTAACTTGCCGTAGAAATCAACAACAACAGAACTACCTCAAACAACCATTCATGATTCACGAAAAATATGGTTCCAGCAAGAGTCCCTTCATCCAAAAAGTTCCAAACGGAGAATAGGTCCATTTAACCTCTCGAAGAGAACAGCAGATCAAACTATTTCAGATGCTTGTCTCTGGACCATTTTTTGTATTATCCGGTTGCTTTCTCAGCAAGAACTCCAGTTCTTTTCTAGATATCTTATTCCCAAACAGCTCATTTCATGAGCATATGATCAAACCCCCACCTGCTTAAAGGGTTGGGACCTGGTTCGGTCCAATATTGGTGAGCAGCTGCTGTAAAAGCTTCCTTGTTGTTGGATCCTCCTGCATATTGAGATAAGAGTACCGAATTAGACAGGGAATTACACGTGTGCAAATAATCTCTTATATCTTGGTCCAATCAGCACAAGTCATCTGAAACTCAAAGGTTGAGATAAATCATCCTCAGTTTACTTGATTTGTGTTATGTCATTATTGTGATGAAAAAAGGGCGTTTAGGTTTCTCTAGTCTGCCAGTTTTCCAGCCTCCAGGAGACTGAAAATAGCAATTCCAAGAATCTCTCTTTTGTTGGAAAAACTAGCTGGCTACAGATTGCCCTTGTCTAGAGTGAACTGTGTCCAGTTCCTGCTTCATTCTGTTTTCCTGGAGAGGAAAATGTATTCAGGGAACCTCCACAGAGATGACGAGGAGCACAGATAGGAAGTACTTACACGAAGGCAATTGTTGAAGGTGTTGTCCCTCAGCATGTTAGGAATGAAGCCCTTCAGTACATTGTAAGCCCTGGCAAAAAAACAACTTCTCAGTCATACTAAAAGGATGCCTTGGTTTCTAACAGTTTTGAGACTATCTGACCAATACTGACCTAGGATTGTCTGCCAGTCGCAGGTAGCATCTGATGATATGCTTCAAGAGCCTTGGAGAAGGTTGCCCTGCCATTTCTGCTACCATGATGCCCAGAACTCGACCTACTGCAAAGAACCTGTCCGACGAATTGCATATGTATTGCAGGCCGAGGTTGTCTAGTAGTATTTTCTGGATAATGAATGTAGCAACCTGCCAAATCGGACTTTGTAAGAACACATCCCAAGTAAGCAAGAGATAAGAAGACTGCAAGTTGAGATAGGAATTTCGGCTTAATTAAAGCCACAGATTCTAGGTTTGTTCCCATAATGGACAATTTACTAGGGGATCACGATAAGTGCGGGGCTGAACTCAAAGACTCTCTCGATGTCAGTTTACTTGATTGCGCTGGAACAAATCAACACACAACAAGCTACAGCTCAGCCATAAATTTAGTGGATAATTGAAGTAGAATGTCGTTGACTCACTCAGATGAGAGATGATAAACGAGGGAACTTAGCTGTACTCAGATGAGAGATGATAAAAGAGGGAACTTAACTGTTTTGGAGAGCTCACTGCCCATCTCCATAGCCCGCAGGCAGAGCGGAATAATCTCCGTTGAAAGAAGAAAGCTAATAACTTCTGGGTCATCAAACTGGTAAGAAGCAAACTCAGGTAAAATTTTCACCAACCTCAATTCTTTCTATGTAAGCAAACCGTAAGCAATTGGAGAATTAATACTGAATTTTCCTAAGAGGACAAGGTTCATGATAGCATGAATGAAGGAGGCTAAACATTATTTGGTAGAAGGAACATATACCTTCACCAGCGATCCGACAACACCTAAGCTGGTAAGCCGCAAGTACTCAAACGGCCTCGCCTTACTCTCAGTATTGAGGAAAGGCAACAGGTACACATGCATATGAGCTGCCACCAGGGAATAGCCAGTCGAAAGGGATCGTTTTAACTTCCAAGAGATGAAGCCACTCATAACAAAATTCAAATATGGATGTCTTCTATATGGCTGTTTTCATTCGAAGCCTGGCATTCTTTTTAAGATAAATCTGCATACAACTTAGTTTCCGATTTGTGAATGAATAAAGTGTTTCGCTTGAAAGGTCGGGAGCATTACCACTGAGGAAAGGCCTCCTTGTGTCAGGATGAGAGGCTACACACTGTAAAAATCAGAAGAAATAGAGGATGCCAAAGAAAATCAGAGAAACGTAAGTGGAAAACAAAAGGAAGAATAACTGCTGGCCCAGAAAACATCCCGAAGCCATAATAAGACCTTAGAGACATGCCCATACTCCGATAATGAAAACTCAACAGATTCCCAGGAGAAAAAAATGACAAAGATAAGACATAATAATAAAGCCGAAGGTGGATATTTCACCTGGAAAAGAGCTAAAGCATTGCAGACTCGATTCGACTGGGCAGCTGTCAAAGTGGGCGGGGACAGAAATGGGTATATCGAGACTACTTCCTACACGGAAGAAGGAAACCGGAGAAATGAGAGTTTAACCGATGAAAAGCGCCGCTTTTGAGACGAACAATGCAGGAACGAAGAGAACAGGCTCATACCTGTATCAGCAGAGCCATCGAACCAAACGAGTTCCATAGCAATGGAGCCATGTAGTTAAACAATTCTCTCTTCTGCCAAAAACAGGAAAAAAAAAAGCTATATTTCTTGCAAGCAGATAACGCCTCAAGACTGAACAACCCCAGTGAGCATGATTTACAGAAACAGCCAACCAAGAAATCATATCATATTCAGACTCAGATAGACCAGTCATGATCACCCTCATCATCTTGCATGTCAGCAGCAACTCATGGAACAGGAAAAACGCAAGATAATTTAAAACAAAAAAAAAATACACCTTGGACAGTTCGAGGAGAGCATTTTCTCGGCGATCAGGGTTGGAGAGGTCGACAACCAGCTTCTGGACGGTCTCCATCGGGCGATCCTCGTCGGGCTGAAGGGAGGGTTGACGGGAAAAGAGAGAGAGAGAGAGAGTGTCTGAGGTGGCCAGACAGCCTGATAAGAAGATGCTTCCCTAGTTATCAGTTCGTTTATATATTCCGAGGTTTTGACTACAACATGCTTTCCTGTTACATATTCTAAGTAGTCTCTCTCCACTAATCCAAATTCAAATGGACTGCAATTTTTTTTTTCCATAAAATCTCGACCTAGGTTATGGTCGCTCCCATGCACGTCATGATAGGAAAGGTGTCTTCTCAAGGTCTTGTGCTGGCTCAACGGTAGACCGGTCGAGATGGGGGCTGGTGACCCGGGTCGAGCGGAGCCGGCATAAAATTACTATTAACAATGTCTATATCCCATACGAAACGCAGGTTTGGCTTAGTCGATCGAGACACAAGTTGCCATGTCGAGATCGATTCACAGGTTAAAAAGAAAAAGAAAAAAACCTAGTCCTTGTCCGAGCAGCCAAGTGAAGTTTGACTTCTCAATATTAATTGCTGTATTGGTTTTTGAGCAAAGAAGGATTCATTGCAATTTCCTGTTTATTATTTTCCCTTTTTTTCTGATGAAGTATTTATTTATTTGCCTAAAAATTGAATATTAGCCAGAACCCAGCTGTGGATGCCATATATATGTTTTATGGAAGTTACTGGAAAGTAGAAAATTAAATAATAATAATAATAAATACGAGAAATTATTGCGTCCTTTGTACGAATTTTGGGCCTTCAGTACCTCAGTGAAGAAGAGAGATATATGGGCCCAACAGCCCATTCAAGTTTGCATCGAGCCCGGCCCATCCTGTGAGAAGCACGCGACTTGATGAAGGCCATTGAACGGCGGCTCTACCTCCCTTTCACCTCTCTCGCCGCGATGCTGCTTCGGTAGCTCGGAGAAAGTGGGGAGCAGACCGGCGGCGGCAGTTAAGTGTCTGGCTGACTATGAAGCTATAACTGAATCGGTTTCTTCGTAAATTGGCGTAGGGAGCTAGAATTTCCGGCAATATCCTATTTTTCCCTTGATTTTCAGCTTCAGCAGAGGTATCGCCGTAGCCTCTACTATGGGGCGGCTGTGAATTAGATTGCTCCCTAGCCGGTTTTGCTGTTAAAACATACGGTATAACTTGTTTGTATATCTCGGTCAAAAGTTCGAAACTTTGACTCCGAGAGGGCCAACTGGGAGAATAGCGGGCTTGGGGACTTGCCTTGAAAGCGCTTCTCATTCTATTAACGTTGTTTTTAGTTGCATATCTCGATTGTATGCCTTTTCGACCCAATATCGCTTCGGATCGGTTGTTCTCTCTCGCCTTGTTTTAGATTTCTCTTCATGCTGTTTACGAGTCTAATTGCGTGACAGAATGCTTCGGTGAAACGCTATTCTTTGTTCTTGACCTTCTTGTTCATTTTTCTTTATTAGTTTTTCATTTCCTGTGCGACCCATTTGTGCAGATGGAACATAGTTTGGCTGAAGAGCTCTACTCAGATAGCTTGCAGCTATCAAAGGCCAAGCAATGTCCTGCTTCAACTGGCAATGGTGAGCAGCATAGCATCACTATCGAGTTTTGCTACATGAAGTTTCGTCTGTCCATGGTCCCGGTCGAGTGTGTCTGTTGTAGGAGATGCAGTGCTCTAATGAAATGCTTAAATGTTGAATCTTTGGTCCTCTAATTGTTTGATTTGTTATTGATATCTCCTTCAGAAGTGTATTGGGTGTTTGGTGGCAAATTTGATGCTCTTGGTCTTGGAAGCATGATGGACATTTACTTTTACTTGTTCAGCTTCTGATGGGGATGACGTTTGGGAAGAGGATGGATCTGTATGGGATGATTCTGTGGAGAGATTAGATAACTCGACCGATTTGGACAGAGAGTGGAAGAGGAGACACGACCAATTCTTCACGGTGATGTGGCGTTTGAGCATTTACTTACTGCATGGAGTGACATATAAACCTTCTCATGTCTTGGCGCAACTGATTGATCTCTCTCGGTTGGAATTGCAGACTGGGTATCGTGATGGACTCATCGCAGGGAAAGAAGCGTCTGCTCAGGAAGGATTTAGCGTTGGCTACAAGCAGTCTGTGACTGTTGGGTACAAGTGGGGCATTGTTCGAGGTGTTACCAGGTAAAACAAATTCCTGTAATGGCTCTTTAGCCACTGATAAAATTCTGGATTGTCATACTAAATGAAACTCGAACTTCTGGCTCAATGAAGTGCCCTTGCTTTCCTTCCTGATGAGCTGAAAGAGAGGCTTGCCGAAGCTCCGGAAAAGAGAGATAAATACCAAAAACTTTACCAGGCTGTCCAGTCTCTCTCAGCATCAGATGCTCTTAAGCTGTTCAGCGACAAGATTGTCTCCGACGAAAAAAATCAACATACTCAGGATGCTATGCATCGGGTCAGTTCGCCACAGCAGAGTTCGGAGCCCGTCCAGATTGATGATTATGTTGGGGAACTTAGAGAGCTGCTGGGCGAATCTCCAGCTATTGAGGTTCATTTAGATGCACCAGCATCATCGACAGCATGAGTAGTCCGTACTCATAAGACACACTACATTTATGGACCGCCGTGATCTTGTGACTACATGATGGTTGTTACATCCAGCGTGACGGAAGCCGAAGCGATCACTGGTAATCACCCTTCTGATGTTGCTCGATATGCTTGCAAGATAATGAGCTCATGTCCCCGTCTCGGGGAGTAAAAGAGTCGTCTGTTCATTCTTTACGTTGTTATCTGATTGATTTGCAGCACAATCGTATGATACTGTTCAAAGTGCATAGGCCCGAGTGAATGTGCAAGAGATGTAGCCCGTACACGAATATTGCATCAGGTTCAGTTTCTGTAAGCTTATTGTACCTATTGACCGAGTCGAGATCCAAAGTTTCGATCCGAGAGATTTGGGGGTGAATGAAGAGGAAATCTCTATGATCTGAGCCCACAAATTGATACAACTGACAATATCAGATTGTAAGTATCAATATTATTTCAAATTTAACCGAAAATATTTCTTGCTAAATCCCTTTTCGTGCACCGTCCGTCGTATCCTCACTATTTAAACTATAAAGACCTCTATCATCCCCAGTTATACGTGCTCTGACTCGTCTCTCTCGATCTCAGACGCGCACATAGCCTCATCACGATGAAGTTCAACAGGGCATGCTTCCTCTTCTTGTTCGCGGTTTCTGTTACCATAACTGCAGTCTCATCGATCTATGACGAGGTTGATTACTATGATGAAGTGCCCTACGACTATGCGCGGCCCGTCAGTGACGACTACGAGTTCAGAGACCTCCCGGAGCGCCGGCACGGGGGCCTGGGCACCCTCAAAATCAAGCTTCACACTCTGCCGGGTTTCCCCCGTGGGTACTCGAGCGAACCAATGGGAAGACAAGGATCAGAGGGAGGAGACCCCGAGGCCGCCGCGGCGAGCGCAACGGAGTCAGGTTCGCGGGTCCTTTACGGAGAGTAGAAGCTTATTTTCATTTTTCCTGCAGGGTTGACGCTGCGACTGGGCACTGGAATCGGTGATGGTCGGATCATGATTGTTTTCGGTTTGAAGTTTGGAGACTTGGTAGACATTTTCGTTTCCACTATTTCATCATATTCCTCGGTCATGAGTAGCAACTCTTCGAATTTTTCTATGCTGTGATTATGTTCTATAGTGTTGGAGAGCATCGTTCACAAGACGAATTGAAGAGAGATAAGCTGTCAGTTCTCGGAAGAATTCCAATTTTCTTTTTGAAAGGATGGACATGGTACGATGTTGATCAATCGGGACAATATATACGCACACACACACGCGTATATATGTTCAACTATAAATTATGCCGCAAACGTCGCACACACCATATGGGGATCGATACCTACCGAACCATGTTAACAACTTCATCCTCCTGGAGACACTTGAAAGTATGCTACCAAGAAGGTAATTGAAATTGATTGGTTGTTCGATTTGAACGGGGGAAAAAATTAATAAGTATTCCTTTTATCAGCACTACAGCTTCGTAATTACAGACCAACCGTGTAAGATCGGTAATGCGCAGCTCGATCGATTGATACGGTTACACACGTGTTGCGTTGTATATATATACAGGTTCACGGTTGATGATGCTAGCTGGTAAGTAATCAAAAGGGGTGAAAAAGGTTCATAACATGATACTAATAATCCATCGATTTGATGATTAAAGAAGGCGGGGAATTTGCATTCCTCTCTCCGACCCAAAAATGGGTATACACTGAAGCAATTCGAACTGTAAATATCACATACATGCATACGTGTGTGTGTGTTTGTACATATAGATAACACTTGGGCAATTCTTGATTGATATTTGACCAAATTACAGTATTAGTTATACATATGTGTGTGTGATATGGCAGGCGATGATTGTGGTGATTATACACTAGAAATACCACACTTCTTCGGCTTTTAATCATGAAAATAATTGTGGATGAAATCGTCGATCCAGGAACTCTCAATTGGGGACCCCTTCAACGCCGGGCCGAGCATTCTTTAGCCGTAGTTGCACATCCCGTAGATGCACTGCTGGCCTTCTGGGCACCGGTTGTTGCATCTCCCGCAGTGCTTATTGTCAAACGCTGCCATTACGCACTGCCCGTTGCAACAGGTATGCGTGAACTTGCACCTGTTCTGGCATGAGCCGCAGTTGCTCTTGTCGGACGACAGATCCATGCACTTGTTGCGACAGCATTTGCCCCCGACCCCGAGGATGTTGCACACATCGTTGTCCTTCTTGCAGTGATCGGCTGCGTTGGGCGCCGCCCTAGGGTTTATGCCCCCTTGGCTGGTCGCCTGCAGGAACCGGCTGACTCTCCTGGAAGGCACCATCGTGTTAGGCTTTTCGGGATCGTGGTCTGGCAATGGCTTCGGTTCTGTCTCGGGGATGGCCTTCACTGCCATGGCGATGGCTATTATGAGTGCTGCGATCTTCAGAGGGAAAGCCATATTTTTCACTCGATAGCTCTGGTTGGGTTGAGCGGTTAATGGCAGACGGAGTCTATATATATATATGTACATTTGTGGGGATGACTTTTTTTTGGAAATAGAGTGAGGAAGAGGAAGGGGTGAGTTGACGCGGAAAAGTTGGTCAAAGGTGCACGGAGCAAATTCAATGGAAAGAGTGTTCTTCAAAATTAGGGTTTTAAGCTCCTAAGGAAACTTCATTTAATTTTCTTGGCCCGACCGCAATGCATCGTCTGTCTATATGCATGAATTATAGTGGGTGAAATGACTAAGCTGACCTCGCGGATTGTGTGGAGCTCCTCGCGCGCGCTCGCTCGCTGGCTATGGCATAACCAAATTTTATATACGGCTGATTATGCGGATCCAATAGCCTTTCATCGTCAATAATATCTTGGATCCGAGTACATTCAACAGAGAAAAATTCATACTCTGAAGTAATTTTAGGTTCAAGTGGACGATCAAGCTCCAATTGGATTAGCCAGCGATGGAGATCGAGGGCGATCTCGACTTTTCACGTCTTTCCATCCTTGAGTGTTGCATACATATGCACGCACGCACGCACATATAATTTGACATGTGAGAAGCCCTAAGCTTTAGGGGATGCCTCGTCGGCGGACAATTAAGGGAAGTTGGGAGAGAGTCCGTGTTGCATTCAGATTCAATTAAGCAGAGCCCTCCTCCAAATCCACCTCATAAAATTAATAAATACCTCTCTAATCAGAAATTTCCTCCTAATGACGTGATACTGCAAGGAAAGTAACAATAAAATTCATTTTTCTAAAAAAATTAGCAATAATTATGGTTCCTTCTTCTTAAAAAAAAAGAGACTCATTTATCATAATTTAATTAATATTCTCTTATACCAACTTGAGCTGGATTAGTGATTCTCTCATTAAATTCCCAAAGAGATGATCTAAGGATCGGATCTCGGGTTGGAAGGGTCGATGAGAATTTTCCTAGGGATCCCAACCCAACCGCAGACTAGTTCCGATGTGGGTCTGCATCGAGATTTGTGTGACTGACCCTGGTACAACGACATCATTCTCGGTACGAAAGCAAAACGGTTCTCGATAGGGCTCTCGCCGACAGTACTCTTGAGTGCCACGCTTGAGACTCCAGGCATATTGATCTCATTTATAGCTGGAAAACCACGAACCAGCAGGAGCCGGACAACATGTGGAAAATTGTTTTCCTTGGAGGGTGAAAACGGAATTATAGCCACTCTTTTCTGTTTCCCCTCTTCTCTCGGATGAAATATAAATATTATTATTTTGGTCACAGAGTAGTTTGATTGGGCTGGTGTTCTATCTAATATAGGGCTCAGCTCGGCCCGAATTGGGCCCCCGTGAGCACACTCTCTGGAGACCCACATTCAGCTGCGTTGGAAGGACTTTTAGTTCGTGGGGGGCCCTTTACAATGGGCCTCTAGGGCCGGTGAGAATAAAAACTGTTTTTCCCTTAATAAATTAATCATGTCGAAAACCGGCCTAGAGTACATGCAAAGCTAGGGCACGCCAAAGGTCGGGTCTAACCCGTATTTCATTCGGATGCTCCGACACAAATTTGGGTCGAACTCATTAACTCCGTATATTAATACCCAACATTCTTCAGCTCCTCTCTTTCGATCTTCTGTTAAGGGTTACTGATTCAACTGCTCCGAACCGGACCGGCAAAGGGCGATGGATCTTGAGGTGGTGGGCCGCCACGCGCTCTTCTTCGATGACGACGCCATGGCGGCGTTCGTGAACTCGCCCGACGCCCTCGTCGGCTGGAACTCCCTCTCCATCGACCGTTACGACGTGCGCCACCTCCTCTCCGCTCCGCCGCCGCCTCGCTCCTGGCGGCGCCACCAGTCCTCGCCACTCCGTTCATCCGACACCTCGCTTGAGTCCGAGCTAGACAACGAGAGATACCTCGACCTTCCGCCGCCTTCCGATGATGAAGGTAAAGCAGAATTAAAAAGAAATCTCTCTCTCTCTCTCTCTCTCTCTCTCTCTACTTTCAAAATTTTGTATTTTGCAGGTACTGCAAAAATTGTATATAGCTCATTCCGTGTTTCTTTAAAATCTCCGATGCAATTCCGTGGTTCATTCATCGACCTTTTAGCATTGTTCTTCAGCCGAGATGAGCTCAGATTTCTAGCATTTAATTCTTTTTGTTCAACATAACAGCGCGAACAGTTTGACATTTCGCTCATCCTTTTGTTCAATTGATTATCATATTCATGCGGTCAACAAATGATTCCTAAGAGCAAGTATGGCTTTCTTAACCCAAGTTTGAATTCTGGGCTATAGGTTAGGACGTGAATAAGAAGAAAGAGGGAAACTCTGCCAAAATGTATCCCAAAAAATGGAAACTTTGCCAAATCTGTGAGCTGGCTAAATGAATTTAGGCCTTATATATGTAGGTAAAGGCCTTTGACTGCAGTTGTTGATCTAAAGAAAATCACGAAAACCTGCTTGCTTTTACATGATAGTTGGGGTTGGGGGTTGGGGGCGTATGGTCTCTAATGCGTGCTTGTCATTCTATTGGAGTGTCGAACCAATTTATTATGTATTTTGTTATCCAAAATTTCTCTATTTAGGCTTTTTCAAGCGTTTTGGTATACAGATGAAGCTACTTAGAGGAAATAACTTACTTACCATTCGACTAGTAAATCTCTGTGAAAGTTTTTATTTTTTTGAACTTTTCTTTTTGTAGAACCTGATTCTTCGTAAGTACAGCAACTGTACAGAGAGTTTGGTTGTTGTCGCTGTGAATGTTATACCTTTTTTGCGTTAATTTTCCCAGTTGCAGGTACAATTCTTGTTTGCAACAGTTTCATCTTTCGGGGAGACAAGTAAGAATGACTATTTTCATTAACTCTTGATTTCTTTTCATTGAGTTTGGTCTACATGCACTAGCAGTCAGTTTGATCACTCTGATCCAAGTCAATATTATATGGGGAAGAAACTTCATATTAAGCTGCTTCTCAATATCTACTCTGCAGATCCAGGTTCCAATTCTGGGACAGCATCTGCAAATGACAGTGGATTTCATGCTGTTGCCTTTTCATATGGAAATGCTGAGGAATCAATTGATCAGAAAGCCAATGATGCCGAGCCTGGTTTTCAGCCACCCTTCCATGTGCCAGAAGGGTTACTTCAGAACTTGGTATGAAAATGTGTTCAAAGCTAATATTTGTGAATGATTTACCTAAAAATGTATAACTGTTTGCTTAGTACTTGACGTGGTTTGGTGAAAAAACAGCAATGCAGCATGCATGTGTTATTCTAAGGCTTACCATGTCTAAGTTTCAGATGCTTGGAGCAGAGATGCTGTTCTTGTGATTCCAGGTTGCCATTCATGGGCACCTTGTTTTCCTATGATGTCTTGAGTGAAGGGACTCACAGGTGGGATTAGAATGATTGAAACTCATTTTCCCTGCCTGGCAGCTTAACCAATTTAGCGCTCGCCTGATGAGGCTTATCTTCATAGAGTATCGTATCTTGATCTTTATGGTTAGCCGATTGTGTGAGATTCAATGATTTATCTTTGTGATCCTATATGATCTTATTGTTTTCTTAGTTTGGTATACTTCTCTTTGTTAAGGAAATTGTTTTTGTATATTGTCTTCTTCAGCCTCCAACAGAAAAGTTGCATCAGATCATTGCCAGGACTGCTACATTTGTTAGCAAGAATGGTGGGCAGTCGGAAATTCTTTTGAGGGTGAAGCAAGGAGACAA
This sequence comes from Sonneratia caseolaris, assembly GCA_900006705.1. Taxonomy (NCBI): domain Eukaryota; kingdom Viridiplantae; phylum Streptophyta; class Magnoliopsida; order Myrtales; family Lythraceae; genus Sonneratia; species Sonneratia caseolaris. Next base: position 2,104,977 of record CXYZ01003051.1, read on the forward strand.
CACGACTTTTGGGTTCGTAATGCCGGATCATCATCTGCACCCATATTTTCGGTTTCTCGTTGATCACCAGGAACTCTTGAGATCTGATAATGAGGAGAAGTCATCAGTCGAACATGAAGGTGGTGCATTGTCTTTGCTTGGCACTGTATATGGGTCCATAGAGGAAGAAGATAATGCAGCTGAAACTTCTCCAGGAGAAAACAAGTCTGAGGTTGTCAAAGAAGGCCATGCTGTGCCCATTCCTCATGGATCAGATCATACGGTACCTTCTGCAAAGTTATCAGCAAAAGAAGAGTCAGTCTTGAAGCATCCAATTTCTTCTTCGAAAGAAAAATCTTCTCTTGTAAAAAAGAACCGATCCATTTGTATGTTCAATGCTGGATCTGAAGGCGGGCTTAGAAGGGATGGTGAATCTTCTTCAGTTGGTGCATCTGCTGAGAAGAAGAAATCTTCTACTTTCCGCACATCACTGACTGCTGAGAAATCTATTCTGGAGCCTCCATCTGAAATGAAGCGGTTAGTGGATAAGATTGTTGAGTTCATCCTGAAAAATGGGAGGCAATTTGAATCCGTTCTTTCTGAACAAGATAAAGATCATGGAAGATTCCCATTTCTTCAGCCATCGAACCAGTACCACTTGTATTACTTAAAGGTCCTCGAGAAAGCTAAACAGGTATGAATTTCCAAGCACTTGTTAACTGGCATCTTTCTTCTGCATTTGCTGCCTAACAATAAATCCTTTCTTGTTGATTTTATGCGGTTCATTTGTTGCAGTCGAAATTGCCAGGGAAGAAGAATGGCTTGTCAATTCAAGGCGCAGAGAAGAAATCTATGCTACCCAAGGAAAGTGATGATTTATCCGTAGGCTCCGATATACCCGATGACTTGAATAGGAAAGAAAAGTTTAAGATGGTCATTGGGAGGGCAAAAAGAGAAGGGCAGGAGCAGCCCTCAAAGGAATCTCGAGAGGAAATTGGAGTCAGAGTGGACGCAGCTGCTGCTGCTGCTATACTTCAAGCTGCTCGTAGAGGTATTAAGAATCCCAAACTTGAGATCCTCCCTAGGGCTCAGTCATTAAATGGAGAAGGGAGCCATGGAAGTGATTCCTCTCAGCTTCTTGGCGGTTCTCTTCCTCCTGGGACGGCCATTGCGGAGACTGTTGCTGCCTCTGAAGCTGACTCATCTGAGGCGGGGTTGACCAAAGAGCAGAAGCTCAAGGCTGAGAGGCTGAAACGTGCAAAGATGTTCACTGCAATGTTGAAAAGTGGAGCTGTTGCATCGAAAGCTTCCCCAGTGGAGTCGGTGGTCTCAGGTTTGAATGTGGAGGCAGAGTCTTCAAGAGAGAGGGAGGGCAGTTCGATGCCAACTGATTCTGATGCCACTGAGAGAAATGAGCGCCGACTGAAGAGGAGTTACCGCTCGAGAAATAAAAAGCAGGACGAGGATGACGAAGAAGAGGAGGGGGAAGAAAAGGATGAAGATGGAGAAGAAGATAAAGAGATAGACCGGAAACACTCGAGGAAGAAGAGGCACAGATCTCACCGGTCATCTCATCGCAGCAAGGAGAAGCACCAAAAGCACAGGAAGCAGCATTCATCTTACTCCTCGAACGACAAAGAGCCTCCACATCGAAGACATAGGCATGAGGATAGCTCAGCTGATGACGAGGAGCAGAGACACAAGAGACGCAGTAGACTGAGGCATGAAGATGACTTGGGTAGTTCAAGTGTTGGTGAGGATCACAGGCACAGGAGGCATCATCGTAAGAGGAGGAAGCACGGGTCTTCCGATGATGACGGCTACGATGAGGATGACCATCGCGGGAGGAGATCTGGGACGAGGCATAGGAGAGATAGCATCACAGAGCGCGAGGATTTAGAGGGAGGAGGTGACGTGGCACGATTGGGCGAGTCCAAGGCACAGAGTCCCACCGATCGGCTTGACGTTGGAGAAGAATCGGCTTCTTCTCATAAAGCCTCTGAGACCACTGAGGTTCCCGACGACCTTAGGGCGAAGATTCGAGCCATGCTGATGGCTAACATGTAGAACGTCTTACCCAGCATGGTATTTTACGGGCTTCTCCTTATCCTCGTGCGAGCCAATCAGTATAGGGAGAACGTTGAGCGGAATTCAGTGCGCAATGTTTGTTGTGTGGATTAAGATAATGATCGTGGATCATCTTTGTACATTATGTACCGCCGATAGATCCTTAACACAAGATGGAGATGAGCCATCATGAACTCAGGATGTGTTGCGAGCATTTCATCTTTCTTTCCCGCTCTGAATTGAGAGGAATGTACCCGGGAAACAGGAACCAAAAAAGGAAATATATATATATATTTAAGTAGAGCAATTTCGACCTTGGATCCGATTTTTCGTGTGAACAAGGGAAGCAACAGGTCAAGGTAAGGGAACTGATAACGTATTTTCACGGGTCTTGCGGCGGTAAAACTGGAAATACGTACCTCACGCGATCAAGCGAGAACCCTCACCAGCAATCCAAAACCCGATTAGTTTTTGATAATCACCGAAGGCTTTCTGCATCATGGTTACGGCAAGCAACAGGTTCCAATTCAGTCCGTGAAGGTGCTTCTACAGAAGGAAGGTGTAAAAGCCAGAATCCGAGTGAACAAAAGAAACTACAAAGAAGTTCTGTAACCAGACTTCACGGTGTCGATTCCGAGTTTCACTTCATCAGTTTCCCTTTCCTCATTTACACTTATCCCTAGAGTAAGTCAATGTGTCATCGCCCAAACTCCAGAGAGCACCACGATCTTAAGTCTGGACTCTGAACTCAGCCTGAACAAAGTATGAACTCTCAATAATTTGGCACTCTTTGGACCCCATCAATCGAGGAGTCAACTTAGGCATAGAAATATTGACTCGAGATAAGATGGGAGCTGTTACCTGCGCGCATGAACTTCCTGTCGTGATATGCGGATGAAATGGCTCTAAGTACCTTCATATGTATTTTTTCTTTTGAATACCTGGAAATGTGAATCATTCTGTTTGAAGCATGAAAGAGGTCGAAAATTGCTGCCGGAGAATTCAGCATCCAAAGAAATATTATTGACCAAATGGATACCAAGAAATTCAAAACTTCATCTCCTCGATGCACAACAGACTACAAAGCAAACATATAATCCGCAATTGTACTGACTTATTCTGCGAGACAGGCAAAAAGAATAGCCCATAATTGGTTAGGAGATTATTCCTATCCAAACGCCTCCAAGCAATGGCCGGTTGAATGTATGTATCTTAAAGAAACACCATTGGTAACCATTTACCGAGGAGCAGCTCTTGCAATGAACCTTCATATGTCAAGAAGCAGCCTGCGAGGATCCTCCACGACATCCTTGATGCGACGCAAGAAGAAGACTGCCTCTCTTCCATCAATCAGTCGATGGTCATATGTTAGTGCAGTGTACATCATCGGCCTTGGAACGATGTTCCCCCCAACCACCATCGGGCGGCTCACGATTGAGTGCATCCCGAGAATAGCAGACTGACAAACAACAAGAAAGGTCCCATCACACCTCCATCTGAAAATAGTTGAAGGTCTAACCAATAGATAAGTAATCCAAAGTTCATCAAGAGTTAACAGGAAGAAAACTATATCCAAGGATGAGGAGGATGGAGGTCTGGAGAGACTTCAAGATAGATTTACCACCCAAATAAATAACAGATTGGCTCCAGTTTTACCAAGTCGATCATGTGATAAACTGGCCATTTCTTTCTGTCCTTATTTTAATTTTTTTCCATTTACGTAACCCAAACAATAAATAAATAAATAAATGATCCATCAAATGGACCTTTCCTGTCTCTAAGTTTGAGTAGGAGGCAAACCTGGGGAGGATTGATGATAGGAGTACTCAACAGGCTTCCATAGACACCACCGTTAGATATTGTAAATGTGCCCCCAGCCATTTCATCGATTGATATGGACCCATCATTTGCCTTCTTAGCTAGTGTGTTGATCTCCTTCTCAATCTCAGCAAAATTCATCTTGTCCGCATTGCGAATAACTGGGACAACAAGACCCTGCAAATTGAGGGAATATTAACCAAATTCCTACGGCACAGCCTTTGAATGCTGACAGAAAAAGGATACATGTAATTTCTTCTGCTACGATGGTGAGACTAACCTTAGGAGTACCAACGGCTATACTTATATCTACGTAATCCCTGTATATGATGTCATCACCATCAATTACTGCATTTATAATGGGCTGATTCTGGAGTCCACTAACTGCTGCCTGTGTTGCAACATTTGAAAATAAGAAATCTCAAATAAATCAAATGGACATTGAGCAATCTTTCAACTTCCTTTTTTTGATCAATAAATCTTTGAGCTTCCTTATAAATAAGGAAAGCGCATACTTTCACAAATCCTGACATAAGTCCTAATTTCACCCCATGCTTGTCAACAAAGGCATCCTTGTATTCCGAACGAAGCTTCATCAAGTTGGTCCTACAAAAGAAAGATTGTTATTGCAATAATTCGACGAAAGCATTTGAAACAAAGATGATAATCTAGTCAGACTTAATTGAGGACAGGCAACAAAAACCAGATGATTCTCCATTATTGGAATTAATACGAGTAAATAATTCAGGCAAATAATTAGTCATCAAAATGGAGAACCAACTAAGCAAGTAAGATGCAAACAAGACTGCAGGCAGTCATCAGCACATAAAGGAGGAAGGAGCTTACATATCCACTTCATTAAATGTAGTCAACATAGAAAATGTGTTCTGTGAGTCCTTCAATCTTGTTGCAACCCGCTTACGAAGCCTCGTCATAGGGATCTGCATTTGTATGAACCCATAAATTAACATATTAAGGATGAGTAAACTGTTGACATTATCAATAGAAACTTGTATGAGATCACAAAAGAACATACTCGTCTTTCTCTATCTTTTGGTGGGAGCTGGGGTTCACTGGCAGATTGTTTAGGGGGAGGAGGTGGACCAGAGGGTGCTTTGGGCTTCTCTGCAACTGGAGCAGTTTCAGTTTTAGGTACTTGTTTCTCTTCAGCAGGAGGAGATTGTGCAGGAGCTGCTTTCTCCATTACCTTCTCAGATGGAGCAACTTGAGCAACTCCTTCACCAGATTTCGAAATAACAGCAATCTTGGTTCCTGGCTCTACGGTCTCCCCTTCCTTGGCTACAAACTTTCATGAACAGAGAAATGATGTTAAAAAGGGAATAAATTAGTATCCCAACAAGAAGCAAAAGATAAATAAACAAATATGTTACATAAAAAATTAACATACCTTTTGTATTATGCCTGCCTCAGGACTAGCAACATCAATTGTCACCTGATCAATAGAACAAATACTAAATATTATCAATGCATGTCTCCTCCCTACTTCTCTGCTCCTGCACTCTCGGAAATTAAATTGAAAAGGAAATTGAAAGAACAAAAAGATGGAAACAGGTTACAATGCCCTTCTTCTCCAAAATTAAATTGATAGAAAATTGAAAGGACAAAATGAGAGAAACAGGGCACAGCTTCTGGAAATTAAATCACTTCCACAACTCAACCCCACAACAACCACCCCAAAACAAAACAGAAAAAAAGGAAAAGAAAAGAGAGAATTCAGCAACACTATTCCAGGACACATAAACCATACCTTATCTGTTTCAATCTGAGCAATAGGTTCATCAACTTCAACATGATCACCAGGTTCTGCTCGCAAGAAATCAGATAACATCAAGCACTGGCAACATTCATTGGGATAGTATCTTACTAAAAGTATGACCAAGTTCAGTTATTGCAAGTGCAAGCAACTTACTCTTCAAGAATTTTGCCAGAGTTCCATCAGTGATAGATTCTCCCATAAAGGGTACAACAGCATCAACCAGATCCCCTATAAGATGCAGAGGCAGAAGTAGCACCATCAGGTAAAGGTTGAGCGCTTCCTAAAAGTTTAAAAGTTGATCTTTAAGAAATTGTCGCCATTCATCTCAGTTGTTTGTTCAACCATTTGGTTCCAGTAATTATTAACAATTTTCAACAATGAAGAATATGGGCAATAGAGAAAGGAAAATAAGAAAACACAGAAAGATTAAATGAGACATCTTCTCTGAATTATTAAACATACACACAAGAAAACAGACAATTTGACAAATATCCAAATAAAAAGAAAAAATGGGTGAAGAACTGAAAAGGGAGTGGATGTACCACTTTCAGAAGAAAATGGTCGTCTCCAGTTCTGCAAGGATGCCTCAACTTGGATATTGAAAGCAAGTTCCCTGTACATAAGCAAAATGCAGTGCCAAATGATCAGCTACCACCACAACTGAAGATTCCATCATTAAGGACACCCGATATTAGTACAGCATGGGTGTAAAAAGTTTCATGTAGAGGAACAAGTGAAGCCTAACTTACTTATACCTTGCCCCTGAAAAAATCATAGGATATTTCATTTTAAGTTAAAACTTATTTGAGTAAGCAGTTGATTTCATCAAGGACGGTACAGCTTCGGCTCCACCCCAAACAAAGCTGACTACTTATTGAAAAACAGAAAATCCGAGCGACTACTCAAAGCTATAAATAAATGCTTCACTAACCTCATGGGCCTTAAACTGATTGAGCGTCCTGTTAAGCATATGAAGTTTGAAGCCATTAGTTGCTATTGGCTGCAGCTGAATGGCTTAACATTAATATAGACATAAAAGTAGGCAAGCTTACTATACCTACCAAGAGAAACAAGGTGAAAAAAGCTGCGTGCAGGTCCACAAGCAGGGACAAGAAGAACCTCATTTTCAATAACGGAGGAAACTCTTTGCCTAGATGGAGCAGGCCTTGTCTGGAAAGCCTTTCCTAGATTCTGCATTAATCACACGATCACATTTAGAAAATAAGTTCGACCGAATAGGAGTTCAATTCACGCATATGTCCCAAACAACCACAAACAGTTTCATTTTAACATAAATAGGATGACAATAAAGAAAATGCAAAGAAAGCAAAGGCCCTGACCAAAGAATATGAGCCTCCAGAAGAGAGTCTTCGCCTTATAGCACCCAACATCACGCCCTTGGTCTCTATATTCACATCAACTACACAATTCATGAGTTTCATGAAATCCTCCAAACAACCGAAAGAAGAAAATGGCACTTAGACATGCTTCAATATATTATCTTTCATCCACCAAAACCTACAGCGAAGCAACTCTAAAGAGATCTTCAGATGAACTTCCAATCATTTCAAGCTATGAAACGCTATATAAGGAGCTGAAATATCATTGTCTCCAAACGAGAAAAGCTCTAGGAGACTAAAGCATCATTCCTATTCTGTAGTCTCTCCTTACTCTCCGCTTCCCTAGGGAGCCAAACGGAGCAGACATGAATCTGCTGAAACAGAAGCAGATTCATCCGATATGGTGGAAGAGAATGAGAAAAGCAGCCCAGACCTGATTGCAGAGCTCGCAGAACCTTCGGGGGAGCGGATCGACTCGAGACGCGTAGGGATTAGCTTCTTCAAGGTCGCCGCCGAGGAGGAGGAGAAGAAGATTCTACAGCACGTCTTCGAAACGGGAGAGGGAGGAACTCCATTTCCTTCCGGTCGCACTGCCGAGGTGGAAGCTGGCGGCGTGCTGACGTGGCCATATTATCGGGTGAGTTCCTCAAAATGGTGGCCGTTGATCTGGTTCCATGCGGGGCGGGGTTGAAGGGATGGAAAGCAGGGGATGGGCAGCAGTAGCAGCGGCAATCTAGCTCGAAACGACGCAGTTCAGGGAGTGAAGGGCCGAGTATACAATTAATAGATTCGTGGGCCTGATCGGAAGCCCATTGTTCTATTGGAAAGAGTTATGGGTGGGTGAGTGGCCCAGACCAACAAAAAGTTCGCGGGCTCACTTTGACGGGACTTAAAAAAACCCTGTATGGATAGATTGTCTAGAACGAAACATTATTATGTAAAAGGAAAGGTTAAAAAAAAAAAAAAAGAGGACATGAATCCAAAGGTCAGCTCGTGTTTGTGCGTAGTTCTCATCGTTGTTAGTCTGATTTCCCTGTTGAGTAGGCATTATGGATCGCTAACTTCTTCCTGTAAATGGAGCAATTTTAGATCAAATATAGAGCTACGTCCTTACAAGTAAGCGAAGTTTCAACTCAGTGTGGGATTTATTTGTCGATACTCCGGGCTTTGATGATCTTCCTCGCTGGGAAATCCAAAATTGGAACGCTGAAATGAAACATACTCAGACGAGAGGAAGATCATAGGTATGCCTGCTGCCTTCTTAAATACTGAGGACCTGAAGATGGGAGTGCTCATAGGTGTGTAGGAAAGATGGGAGAGTGCACTCGTCGTGTAATAACATCGGCAGCTTACTAATGAAATATATGGTTTTCCATAGAAAGAAACCCATAGATATATACAGTACCGTAGTCTTGATAAGTAGGCCATAGATGATATTGCACGAGATCAGAGAAATAAGCTTTCATTTCATGCGGACCTTGTATTGAACTTCAGGGGTAGTGTAAGCCAAGAATTTACAGCACCATCTTGTTCTGTCTCAGCTTGAGCCTGCTGGGAATGATCCAAACGTGTTCTCACCACTGTAAGTCATGTAGAGAAACCCGTCTTCATCTTTGCTTTCCTCATAGATGGTAGACATCATGGCAGCTAGCTCACGGCAAACAAAAGAAGCATCAATTTAGTCACATGCATACACTACGCAATATACTTGTTCTACCATAGCATCCGAGAAGAAGAGATACAAATTCTCTTACCAGTTGGGGGCAGGATGTTCTTGACAAAGATAAATATGGCCTTCTCAGCACTGAGCCTGATCCTCTTCCGCACCACGTAAACAAACTGCCCGACAGACAGATCGGCAGGAACCAGATACCTGCAAATGTCACATTTTAAAAACATCATGATGCATGAAAACATAAAAACTGCTTGGAAAAACAAAATTCTTTGCACCCCAGAAGAATCCTTGTTATCGATCTTGATATTTGAAGATAATACTATAGTGATTCATCCCTCATTTGGCAGGCATGTTCAGTCTCACCTTACACGTTTACTGGTTAGTTTCTTCCTTCTATTTCCTTCATACAAGCTATCACAGTTCATTATAGTTCGTTCTTATGGATAAAAAGGTGCAAATGCCTTTCAGCATAAGTCATTATGGAAATATGATTATCTCAATCTTGCATTTTAGACAGGACGAGGAGCAATACTATCCAAACTATTTACAGGGCCTCAATCACAGATCACTTTAAGAGAAGTCCTTCGGAGAACAGCAAGGATCCAACATGCTGAAAAAGAACATAAACGAGAGCAATCAACATTTGGGTTGGTCTTTACTCACTTCTTTTTATCGATATCAGGTATGTCACTCCTTTCAGCTTTCTCCACAATGACCTATTTGCCACAACATAAATACAATGGAAATTCACATCACCATCCCAACGCATTCAGCAGGCCTACTAATTATGTTTTCTTTTTGGGCCACATGCAAGACATATCAAAATTAAGAATATTCCTTTTTCTTTTGCAATACACATACCGGTATTCTATCTGGATACTTCTCTCTGATACGGGCAGATTCAGACTGCCTCTTTTCTGGAATGAAGAAAGAACAAGAAAAGAGGTGTTGTATTCAGGATTAATATTTATAATTCCACCTAAGGAACACTAGCAAACAAATTGTAATTGCTAGATTATATACGAAGCAGGACAGAGGAACAACGTGAGTTTTCTCATACAAGGAGATTCCAAAGAAGGGAAAACGTTCAAATAGATCTTCACACTACTAGTGACAGGGCACACGTCAATGAAAGCTCGGAGAAAGAGGAACATAGCCATGATCTCTCCATCAAAATTTGACTGAGCGACCAAACAATCGTATAAAACACTCCATGGAATTATGTGATCACAATCCTTGTACCACTAAAGGCTCTCCGTATCACTCTTCTACAATAACACAATTTGTTTCCAAAAATCCTTGAAACAGGGAAAGAAAACCAGAGCTCATCACAATCAATTTAATTCAGTATAACAATGAGCTTCTGTTCACTACAATAAAATTCGATCAATAAAGCACAGAAGCAATCCAGAACGGAGATCAAACCTGAAAATTTCGACGTATAGGCTCTACCGAAAAACGAAAAAAGAAAAGGAGAGGGAGGAGATAGGAAGAGCGAGGGAGAGGGAAACAGAACCGAGAGGGTGTTCCAGCTTGAAGGAGCTGTTGGCCATGGTAACGAAGCAGGTAACAGCTCAAGCTCTGCGAAATTTGATCAAATATCAAAATACAGTCATCATGTGAGGGTTTATCAGACAACACGTTGAAAGCAAAAATCGAATAGACGTAGCTAGAGGCGGACGGCGACACACCTGATCCACAGGAAATCAGAGAAGAAAAGCAGCAGACGACCTTCGATAGATCGTCGGGGAGCGCAGATTACGCAGTCTAATTCTTCCACGAGGGGGGAATGAAGAAGGCGACAAAGCGATATTAAAGGAGGATTGGGAAAGGAGCGCAGAGAACTTTGTGAAAATATGAACGTTAGTCCCCTGACATTGGAATTTTGTAAAATATGCTCCCTACACTTTGAAACTTGACATTGTACTCCCTCAATTATCAAATAGGAAACTATTGCTCCTCGTTCATTGCACAAGTGGCCCGATGAGTAATCTTGTGTACAGGTCTGTTAATTAAAGCCCCATTAATTATGCTAAGCTAAGCTAGGAGGACATGATGGCATAGCATTATTGGTCAGTGCCGTGAGTGGCTTGTGTTCTTTCCCTTTTTTCTCTTGGCAAAACAAGGAGGTCGCTGTCTCTCCACTGCAACAAATGTTCCACCCTTCTTAAACGTTGTCTCTTTCCTGTTTTCTGGACAGCTATGGAAAGGACATTCGACTAAGTTCAACGACCGATAGCTCTATGAACCTAACGAGCGGTAAGTTAGGCATCAACCATGAACTCTTATTAGGTAAGAATTGAATGCAACATCTTTTGATCCCTCCTCATTGGTGGGTCAAATTAGTAACTTTTGATTAGTCATGGGGGTTCATTCAAGGAAGCCAGTTCTGGTGAGGACGTCATTCCTCAACTTGCTAAGATCCCTCCCTTTGAGCTTCCTCCCGACCCCTTCAAACACCGAGTACGATGAGGTCTTCTTGCTCCTTGCAAGCCTCTTCGCTATGTGCTCATGTGGAGGCAGCTTCTCACCGTACGCATTATCATCATTGTCCTCTTCGCCGCTATCTTCATCATTGTCCTCATCACGGTTATGCAGCCACGGCCTGCCACCGGAGGCCACCTTGCTCGACTTCGACCTTCCGAGATGCTTCTGCTCTTTTGATGAGTCGGGAATGTCAACCGGTACTGACTGGTGAGCGAAGATCGATAGAGGTCGAGTCGAACCGTTGCTGCTGCTGTCAGCGCTGGAACTCCATTGTGGTACCATCTTCGGGGAATACCAGACATGTGATGAAGCATATCGATCAGTTTGCTCGTCGGGAAGACAAGTGAAAGAAGTCTCGACACTCTGGTCATTTCTTTCCCGTAGGACATCCCAGACCTCTGATTCCTCAAAGTCATCATCTCTCAAAGATCTCCATAACCCACTTCCCTGGCTATAGTAATTGCCATGCCTGTCCATACGTAAAACCTATATTTCCAATCTCCAACTCTGAGTTCGATGCTATACGGTAGTGCAATGTCGATTGCGGAGAGAGGGAGTGAGTGGACTCAGATTTTGCCCTGTCAAAAGTGAACGCAATATTTATAAGTTCAAAGTGCAGGATAGTGTTTAGCAGGAATCTTCCTGTTCTTGTATGGTAAAAGCGGTGAAGATCCCAACTTCTCACCAGTTCCTCAACCGGAGATCCATGAATCGACATCATAATGCATATAGTGGTCCTCCAACAGGAGAAGAAAGACCTTTACATTCCAACATTTGAAGAATTTCAGAAGGGCAGCTGTAAGCATTGCTACAGCTTTCTCCAAGCCAGAAAAGGGCCAAAAAATGACAAGGCAGAAAACTGGTTTGTGCCTATCACTTGACAGGGCGTCATCATATTTGTAAAGGGGAAAAGAAATTCGACTTTTTGAATACGAAAATAGAATCAAAGATTGGTCCGAACTCAGAAGGCAAAAAAAAAAAACAGCTCAGGAATATTTGGAACATCGAGAATGAATCATGAACATGGCCATGCAGTTGTCGGAGGCAAAATCGAAAGAACCTAAGTAGGGAACCGGATCCCTAAAAGCTTCTCAGTGCAACAAATACAAATGCTAATGAATAGATTACCTCCCTTATAAAGTCCATAGAGAGACTCATTCAAAGGTCGGGAAGTCAGCTGCTTACGCATATGATCAACGACGAGGAAACCCTAAGAGAGGCGGGCAATCCAAAATCAGCGACACAAGCTGAACAGTGAGGAGAGTAGGCATATTCTATGTCTGCAGATCCTGTTACCCTTTGAAATGTATTAGATATGGGGTCTAATTGTGTGTGTGTCCTGAGGACCTATGTGCATATATATATATATACACCAATGGGACCAACCATTTGGATCTTCTCGTAGTCGCACTGTGTCCTCAAATTTTCCAACTGTCTTCATTTCGAAGCTGCGTGGAAGGCGAAAAGCCCCCACTTCACCTACCCGGAATCCCCCATCCTAATCGAACCAGTGCTCACTCGGCCCAGAAGATTTCATCCCCTTTCCACTGCGTGCTTCTGATATCTTTCATCTTACACTCTGTGCTGAGCTCTTGAAGCAGCTCGAATGATAAGCAGATTTCGCGCGTGTTGGAATCATTGGCGTGATCAACGTGTTTGTATTCGAGAAGGTGCCGTGTCGTCGATCGAAATGAGAACTTGAAATAGGAGAGGATGCTCTTGAAGAATAACTGCGATCTGTAGAAATAGAAATGGCGGTGACGGTGACATGAAGACGGTATATAGTTAATGTCGAGGATCCAGCCAATTCAACCCACACCAGCAGTCATTCATCGTACCTGGGCTAACATCTAAAAACGTAATTTTCCAATTCTCATTCTTTGATAATTTATCTGTATTCAAAGTAACTTAACTAACTCGAAAAGAGCATGTTTCGATCTAATAACATATTTTCTTGATTTATAAATTTTTTTGAATAAAAGAAAATATTACTTTAAAAAAAAGACGCCATTAACGGTTCATATTTGGGTGCTTCTGTGGGCCGTCCGATGGAATAGAGGGGGGAGCCGCCTTACGAGAATCCCAGGACAGTATGGCCGACACGCTGATGAGCTCGGGCCGAACAGAAAGCCCGTTTGAATATCATTGCACCAAACCAATCAATTTCTCCTAATTCCAGCAACTTTACTGGTGAATCGGTCCGGACACTGTGAAGGGTGCAGTGCCCTCAGGCTATGAAGTCAAGAGAACCAAGTCAACAAGAAACCAACATGTAGATCTCGGTTAACTTTGTGATCTCAATCCAATGTGCTGGCTATCGATTTACTTATCTATGTCCGTCCAGCAACGTAAGGATTCTCGCATGGGTAATGAGGGGAGACCTCTTCGACAGTCTTTTCCCTCGAAAGACCGGTGGAGCATATCCAACAAGCAGGGTTCAGTCAGGCTGTCACCCGCGGAAAACTATCCTATCCTCCTCAAACAAGAGGTCAGAAACGCACGGCAAAATATGGACGATGACCCGACGGAATCTCTCTCTGCCAAAGTGCCAGCAGATCCACGGTGCGTCGGTCTGGCAGAGATTAGATGGTCCATAACAGTCTGGGACTTTCCCATTTTGCCGTCCGGGTTCTTGATGATCGGCTTGTATTAAAAGAAGAGAGAGCAAAATCAGCCCGATTGAGATGGAGAGCAAAAGCATTGATCGATGATGGGAGTATCTGTAACACATTGGACTTTATTCATTCTCACCTTGCAATTAGGGAAAAATCCTAAACAAGAAGATCTACAATGGAAAGGGACAAAATCATCGGACGTATTCACTAGGCTACTTTTCAATCAGTGAGCAGCAGCGCCATCGCCGCCAAACATATTTATTGAAGATCCGGAGGGAGGAGGCTCTAGACTCGGCAAATTTATCGATCTAGCGGCCACGAGCCTCTTCCTCTTGAGGAGCCGCGGGCCAAAGCTGTAGCCGATGAACTGAGGCACCAGATCCAGCGCAGCAGCCGCGACCTGAGGCTGTCCTGGAGCTACGATGAGCCGGGTCAACGAATCGGAGAGCTTGTGGGATCTGGCGCTGATTCTGGAGTCGCGGAGCTGTGCTAGGGCACCCGGCTTCAGGTATCTGTGGCGCGACGAAGCTTCAGTTCTCTTCGCGAAGGCCCTCATGGCGGTGATGAGAGGGGGAGGGAGAGAGAGAGAGTGAGGGCAAGGAAAGGGACGGCGAAGTACTTTAATGGAGGAGAAGGCTGAAGGCTCTGCAAGGCGGGAAAATGCTGGCAGGGCGGAAATAGGGTTTCGAAAGCAGGGGCGGGATTCTATGATCACGCGGCACGTGACTGCGTATTTTCTCTCCACGTTTTTTAAATTTAATGTGAAATATAAACCAGTAAAACCTCAAATTTTCATTTTGATCCCCGAATTTTGTGGTTGGAACCATCTTGTATCCCAGAGGCCATATTTTGACAGAATGGTCCCTGATGTTTTAGTTACAGTAGAACAGTTCGGGTTGTGGTGCATCCAAGTTTCCATTCCAGGAGAGTTGTTATTGGGTATGGTTCCCATGGGCAAAAAGGGGATATTTAGGACTACATCCAATGAGACCGATCGTGCCACAGATCGGTAAGAAATCCCAAATCCGAAATCAACAACAATTCAGCCTGAGTCTGCTCCAAAGTTAACATCATACCTTAAGAAGATAGTATCGACCACCAAAAACTTGATGTTGCTTTTAAGACTGTTGGGATCTATGAAAAATTTCAAAGCAACACAATCCACCTATGAATCTGAAGCAAGGTGTGTTGTGATGAATCAGCATAAGATGACCAAGCTTTTGATTACAGCACCGAATGGAGATGAACCACAGATAGGTGCTCAAGATGCTCATGCTAATGCACTGGTAAAGATGAATTCTGGAAAAACCAACAACACTCGAACAACTTGGAGATGAATCAACAACTTGAACTTTCCTTAAAGTAAAGATTGCTATTCAACTGTCTGAACAAGGCTAATAGTCTGTGCCTAAAATGCTCCCATACAATGATACAATCTCCCCTCTGCTCAGCCACCGCACGTTATCTGAACAAAGTGCAGACCTTGAGAAAACTCACTCTTCAATATACCAGTCAGGCACTTCGGCCTTTCGTTTGATGTGTTGAGTCCTTGATCTGAAGTGCGAAGCTTGACTAGTTGTAGCTTCAGTAGGATCTCTACTTGCTGTAAGTCAATCTAGAACACAAAAAATGACACTTCACTACTCATTGGTGTTAAAACCGAACCAGCCATCTTAATCAGATAAGTCTCCTCCAACAATGCAGAGAAGAATGGATTAACTTAATTTAGGACTCAGACTTTGGACTAATCAAAATCCGTGAGAGCCTCAGCTCCTGCCACGATTTCCAATATCTCCCCAGTGATCTTCGCCTGTCTTTCTCGGTTGTATACAGTTGAAAGATTCTTCTTCAGTTCCACAGCATTATCAGTCGCATTGCTCATTGCGTTCATCCTCGATGCTAGCTCGCTTGCGGTGGATTCCTGCAGTGCCCTCAAGATCTGGCTATTCAAGTACAAGGGCATCATAGCATCGAGGATCTGCACTGGGTCCTGCTCGAACTGCAAGAGGGGCTGAGAGAGGCCATCCATTTTCCTCACTGTCTTTTCCCTCTCCAAACTCAGCTTCCCTTCCTTAGTGGTTAGCCGAAAGAACTCATCCCCATCAGCATCAACACTATTCCCATTCACATCGACTACTTCACCCTTTGGTGACAGCGGAAGCAAAGTATGAATCACGGGATCAGACCTAACCAGAGATAAAAACTTTGTGTAGACCAGTTCAACTTTGTCAACTTCTTCGCTTACGAACAATGAGAACACATGGTCAGCAATCACCTGAGCCTCCTTTGCAGTGGGAAAGTTCTCCCCTTCGATGAACCTGTCTACATGAATGCTCGGTTTCCTCATAAAATATGCATTGCCCTTTTTCCCGATGCTGATGACCGTGTAGTCGATCCCAAGTTTCTCCAGCTGGGCCATTCGAACCTCAGCCTTTTTGATGACCGAGTTGTTAAACCCACCGCAGAGCCCCCGATCGCTGGTTACCACAATGAGCCCGATTCTCTTTACAGGCCGTACGTTTGTCAGGGGGACATCGACGTCCTCCAACCTGAGCTGCTTATTTATGTCGCAGAGCACTTCGACCAGGGTTTCGGCAAAGGGACGGCCATTAATCACGGCCTCCTGGGCCCGGCGAACTTTAGCGGCAGCCACGAGTTTCATGGCCTCGGTTATCTTCTGGGTGCTCTTCACTGACTCAATCCGTTCCCGAAGCTCCCGCAGCCCGCACCGGATCGCAGAAGCTCGAAATAGTGCTTTCGGGGATGGGGAACTGAACGACGGCGGAATAAACAATGGAGGTTTTGAGAAAGCCCATGTAGCATGATTACTACAAGTAAAGTACATGCCTTTGGATCGATTCTTCTACGATCTGCAAGATCAGAGCATCAAAAAACTGTTTTTGATGGGAATGGTGACGACGGGGGCTCGAGGGACGGAGAGGGTTTAGCTGATAACTGCAAATCAAACAGCTCTCAAAGCAACTATTGTTGTTTCCCGGTGATTCGGGTTCGGCTTACCGGTTTGTAATGGGGACGGAGATGGACCTGAAATCGCCGGCGCCGTCGCTGCCGTCAACCGCGGTCAATTTTGCATAAACTGAGGTTTTATTCCACCTTACGTACATTCCCCACTGTGCAAGTTGAAGTTGTCCCGTGGGGAGAGAGAGGGCTGATACTGGGCCGAATTTTATCTGTGAAATTGGCCCTAATCGGATGCATTCACACTCTCAGTAGATGCCAAGTTGTGAATTACACACGATTCAGATAGCTGCCATTAAAGTTAAGAACTTAGGTTGTCGCTGTAAACTGCAACATGTTTTCACCATTTTGCTGCAGATTCCCCATCACCAGCCACGGCTCCTTAGCTGCATTGTCAAATTTGCCATTGGATGCAAAGATTGGGATCGGATGCGTCATGGAACTCTGATGCAACTGAAAGTTTAAATTATGGCAAATATTGGGGGAGACTAGAATTCCGATCCTCTAGTTAAGCTGTTAAAGTTTGGATATGATAAACTGGACGTGAAGAGATGAGTGGGATGCTCTTATATAGCACGAAGTTTTATTAAATGAATCAAACGCGTAACAAGACTAGCAGTGCCAAGATTTTGTGCCACTTACCTTTTACATTTCTCTGGGTTTGTTCTCCGCCTCAGCTTATGGGATAGGTACAATACTCTCTCTGATTTGCACGGAAATAGAATTCGATTTCACTTCCCTATATCTTCTGCTTCAGCACCTGCCGGAGCTGCACCTTCTGGCTTCCTGCTGTCGCTTCCAAGGGCTTTTCCTTCATGCTGTTCTTTTGCACACTCCGTGGCCACTCGATGCACCCCTTCATGGCACGCATTACATAGGGGTTCCCTGACTCGGGAGAGCTCCACTGATCCATTGGGCTGTTATACCCACCTTTCCTGGATGCCCGATTGGGAGATAATACCAGGCAACCCCCATTTGAGAGCCTCCCATCGTACATCCCCTCCACTGATAATAGCTTGCAGTTCAAGTTTTCCCCATTAGCAGGACATGATTTCCACAGCCTCGATATGGAAGATACCTTATCAGGCTCTTTCATGGGTACAGAACAGACTTCACTGATTTCTGTTGCCTGGGTCTCACTCCCACTACTTGAGACACAACTGTTCCCCTGATTCTTATTCACAGAAGGGGCACTTCCACTCCCTTCAGGAGAAAAGCTTGATCCCTGATCCTCAAGGTTGCTCACGGTTTCCCAACAGCTCTCTTCATCCTCTATGCCACCTTTATTATGACTGAGTAAAGCATTTGAATGTCTTTGACTGTTCCTGTCCCTAATCACACTCACCTCAGGGCTCACTTTGTGGATCTTTGAGATAGGACTGTACACATTGCACGCTTCAATCTCCCTCTCACTGTTTTCAGCACCATTGACTTCCCTAAGAACTGCGAAAATATCATCAGGGTTTGAAGGCTCATAAGTAAACTCCTTGACCTCCTGAATGTTCACCAAAGCAGCCGCCTGTCGCAGAAACTCAGCTTCTTTCAGCTCCCTCAAGTCTGAATTAGTGTTCTTTGGCTTACTCATGAAATTCTTGAGATCAGCCACAAGATTGTTCATCTGAGAGTATTTCTCCTCAAGAGCAAGCTTTGCATCCACAAGCTTCATTTTAACTCGTTCTTCACGCCAGACTTCAGCCATCTGCAGCATCTTCCTCTCCTCTTCCACTTCATCTTGGAACTTCATAGATTCCTTCCTCAATTCTTCAAACTCGGCCTTATCCTCTCCCATTTCTTTCACCAGCTCATCACAAAATACCTCAATCATTTCTCTCATCCTACTCTCCTTGTCACAATCCCGCATATATTGTTTTGCCAATAACTTAGCGTCAGTGAGCTCGTTGACTAACTTAGAATTCACTATTTCCATCCTCTGACGACTCTTCCTTTCTCTATTCAACTCAGACTTCATATTGTCAATAAATGCACGAATTTTCTCATGCTCTCTTCTCCTCCATGCAGTCTTCTCCTCACTAACTTTCTTCAGAAAGTGTTCATGCTTCTTCTTTGAGGTTTGATGCTCAATCTCAAGCTCTAAAATGCGTGCTTGGGCGTGCTTGAGTTCAGCTTCAAGTGAAGCTATCACTGATGCAGCACTCACTTGTTGATCGAGAAGTTTTACATGAGTGTAAAACTGGCGTGCTCCCTCAGATGTTTTCAAGGAGATGGGGTCCCACTTAGTTGCACACTCCATAGCAGAGCTGGAATACTTAAAAGAAGGTTCTAGCTGAAAAGAACAAGAAAACAAAAAACTGACTACAGTTAACTGTCATCTGCATACCAAGTTCAAACAGGAAAAGAGTACATATGATTGTTCGCAGCTTACCCTCCTTCTAACATCACTTAGAAAAGAACCTAAACAAGCAATAACTCGAGGGAATATTTTCGCCAGGCTATGCAGTGTCCCGAGAATCAGAAGTGACTGGCTCACAGCACACTCGCCTTTATTTAGTGTGACAATAATATATCATACACAGAAGAATCTAGAATTTGCACCCATTTATTCTACAAAGAGGGGCCAATCATTTATAATGGGTTGTTCCTTTTTGAAACTTACTATGTTGGTCTAGATATAGAGAGCTTCTACAGACAATAATCAGGTCTATTCATCAACAAGCTTTGTTACAGCAGCCTCTTCAGGCACAGGAGAGCATTATAATGGGTCAATTTCTCATAGCCAGATCAGATTAGTGGAAAAAGGAGATTCTAATATGAGACCTCTAATAAAATATTTAGATACAAACATGTAAAATAAACAAAACAATTATTACATGATACAAAAAGAGCTCTATTTGATCTTTGATTTTATCCATAAAAGGAGAGTGTAGAAAAATTATGAAGATTCTTTCATTTCCTTGGGTCACTGGCAATCTGCGTTGAGTTTTGCTTTCAATAGATGTCTTAGCAACAAATGCAATAAATCTAGCTGTGTGCTTGGTGTATTAATATTTATTTAGGAAAGAATCTTGCATTTGTCAAGTGATGGAAGACTCATCATTCTGAGAATCATGAAACAACCAAATTTGAAATCGGCAACTTTGAATATAGAGAAGATATGTAATTCTTGTATCTATTTAACCTGATTTAGGGGCAACAACAGAACAAATAAATTTGTTACCAAGCAGTTGCAAATGCAATAAAAGCTTGAAAGTTACTGTGAAGATGATTCCACCAACTTTATAACCACTTTAATTTCTCGGACTAACTCAGGGAAGAAACAATAAAGGTGGCTCCCATGAAACTTCTTTGAGAAGTTGCAAGGTGCCATGAAACTTAATCATACAAGAATCTTATACCTTAAACAAAAAACCATTTCTTATGCCAGAAATGGAAGCTGGGCTCTGTACTGGGTCCTTTGCTTCTGAGCCAAATGGAACTGCAACATGACCAGAGCGGATCTGCACACAAGAAGAACTGGAGTCAAAATCACAACTTTCAAGTGAGTAAGCGTGGACAATGCCATACAACATTCTAATTGACAGAAATTGTCAAGAGGGTCGATTTCCAAAATCTTCTAAATATACAGACTTCAATCAAGACGAGGATTAAGGTAGCAACAAGAAAAATATTTTGACTTGCTGTGGAATTCCATCTTAATAGCAGTGTAAAAAGAGCCCAAAAAGCGGACAACTTTACATAATGATCGAACTAATGTGGTCCATCTTTCTTGAAATGAAATATGGTATTGCTAAAATGAAAGCTATACTGTATGTGAGAAAGATACGGATGATCATGGAAATTAAAGTCAACTTCAGTGGCAGAGATGAAGAAACTGCCAATTTTAGCGCAGAAATGAGAAAAACGTTGATCATGTGCTTTAACACAAACATCACATTGATGATTATCATCAAGAGGCGCATACATGGAGTAAAGCTTCTACTCATTCAATCAAATTCATATCTACAGTAACTACTGATATCTATCCTCAAGTGCACACACTGGATGACACCAAAACCTAACAATACCTCTCCCTTGCTCCAGCTAGAGAGTCCACCGCTAACTCCGCCGGGTGCCACGGACTCCGGCAGATTCAACCGCCAGAGCAAAGCAGCGATCTTCCTCGCCGACACGGGGACGTCCCTCCGCCGGCGACTGCAACCGACCCCTGGAGGCGAAACTCCGCCGTCAATGGAGATCGCATTCCTCTCTCTCTCCTCGGTCCTCCACCAGAGCAGGGGAGTCTCGGGCCTGCTGCTCAGCTTTCCGGTCGGAGCTCCGGCCCTCCTAAACCGGGTCCTCCAGCGCTGTGGCCTGTGAGAGGCCTTAGAAGGGAGGAGATTTGGGCGCTGGGGTGGGTGGGGACTCCTCGCGGGTGCCGGCGCAGGGGAGCTCGACGGGTCGGCGGGTCCTTTGGTGATCTTCATTGCCGGCAGCTAGATTTACCCATTTGAAGCAGAGACCATCGCCTCCTCCGGTACGAGAGCGAGGCTACACAAGAATGAGATGGACTTCTGGGTTGGGGCGGAAGAAGAGACCATCGAAACGGAGCTGAGAAAGAGAGCTTTAATAATTCTTACTTCTGGACAAATTTCTGGATGATAAACGACAACTAAAATTTTTCTTTATTTTTTTATTCTCCATTATAAAATACATAAATTATATATAAATATATAGAAAATTTGCAGTCAAAATTAATTTATTTGAAGTGGGAAAATTAGAAAGTGTCTCCATGGCATCCAGTTACACAGTACAATAATAAATTCCATAGTTTTAAAAACCGGATTGACTAATCGGTTTAATTAAAAACTTATCATCATTCGGTTCAATTTCTATATTTAACACATTTACAATTAAAATGCGGTCAATTCTAATTAAACTGTCTCATTTCCAGTTTGACTGATAAATTTAATTGCACATATAAAAAAATCGGTTAACTTAAAATAAAAATATTATAATATA
>CXYZ01003051.1:2127030-2138032 GCA_900006705.1 Sonneratia caseolaris
ATTATATTTATCATTAAATATTTTCCTGTCTTATTGGGAATAACTTTACTTACAATCCAAATATTACACGATTAAATTATCGTTAAAAATTTTAACTCATTTTTTTGCATTAATTCATGAAAACTTAATTTGACTAATTCAATTATAAAATTTCATGAGATTGTACACTTACATCATTATTTTTATCGAATTTGAACCACCACCTCGATAAAATTTATGGTCACTGTCGACTAGTTGACTATCCGTTTGTGACTTGCATGGGCTGCAAGTAGAGAATGAATTTTAGAACTAAATGAATTATGTAATTAAAATTTTAGGATTGATTGAGGTAAATTTAAAGTTTTAGAATTAAATGTCAGAATTTTAGGATTTTGACGTGAATTTTCAATTTTTACTTTATAATAGCCATTTCTTGGGCATCTATATATATATATATATTATTCACGATTACTATATAAACCTGAGGCATTTGCTTACTATATAAACAAAAATATCGAATAAAAAATGGAAAAGGATGCGCAATACCCTTTAATTTGACAAGCCTAAAAATTTAGGAAGTTGGGCCAGGCCGAGGTAATTCACTTAGGAATCTGGGCCGGGTTGGGCCCCAAAACCGCAAAGTGCATTTTGCGCGAATTTTTTTTTGAATTTTCAATAAAGTGAATTTCCCTCTCCCCGCCGCGCCAACTGGCCTTTTTCCGGGTCATATCCGACCCGAACCCGGTGTGAAGCACGAAATCTCCTCCTCCTCCTCCTCCTCCACAGTTCAGTCCTCTTCACCAATGGCGGACGTAGACCACGAGCTACCATCATTCTCCCTCGGGCTC
The DNA here is from genome assembly GCA_900006705.1 of Sonneratia caseolaris. Classification (NCBI taxonomy): domain Eukaryota; kingdom Viridiplantae; phylum Streptophyta; class Magnoliopsida; order Myrtales; family Lythraceae; genus Sonneratia; species Sonneratia caseolaris. Next base: position 2,127,858 of record CXYZ01003051.1, read on the forward strand.
GACTTTGACTCGCCTCCTCCGAGTCCTAACCTGCAGCCCTTTGACCCGAAACCCGATGACAGTGGAGATGATGAGGACTTTAGGTCCACTGAGGATCCGCCCCGGACCCTCCGGCGTCTCCGGCGCGGGAAGCGAATTCGCCGGGGTCCAGAAACTTGTAGCCCAAGTGCCAAGTTCGATGATGACATCGAAGAGTTCTCCTCCGAGGAAGGGATGGGCACAGGTAAATTGCTCTCTCTCTCTCTCTCTCTCTCTCTCTCATGTCAGTTATCTGATAGAGAAATTAGAACGACAGCTTGCCACTTGCCCTGAAAGGATTTAACTTCGAGGGTCGAATTTGCTGTTGGATTTCATGGGGTTCGTGTTCATTAATAAATTTTATGTAAAACCTGAACAAAGGATGTAATTTACAGCTGGATAAATTGGGTTCAATAACGCTTTCTTGGTGCATCTTAATGATTAATTGGGATCGATAGTGGTTTCTGGGCATTTTTCAATGGAGATGTTCTTTGATTTTCCCAAATGCATGGAGAGCAATGGGACTGCTGAGTTATCCCGCAGGCTTGGGATTCCAATGCTTAGCTTATTCATATGTGTTTATGCCTATTGTTTGAGTAAGTAATAACGTTAAGCTGAACTGATTTCCTCAAGCTCGGTTTCTCAACTTTTCACAAAATACAGCAACAGAAAGTTTTGCTGTTGAGCAGCTTATGATATAGGAATCTGTGTTTTTTCTCGACCTGCATACTCATATTATTACATGCCATAAGTGATAATGCTGGTGATTATTTTTTTGTCTTGCAGAGAAGCCCTCAGCTCAATATCATTCACTGAGCGGCAGTTCAAAACTGCCATTATATCGCCCAAGCAGTATAGCCACAGCTTCGTGTGACCAGCTAAATTCAACAAAAAGGAAACTACCCTCATACAATGTAGGGTCTTCCAGTCAACAAGCTAGCTGCAAAAGGCTATTAAAAAATTCAACTGCCAATAGTCCGATTAGAAAGTTTGTCTTGGTCAATTCTGATTCTGATGATCCATCGACTACTGAGCATCCTGATAGAGAAGAAGATATGAAGACTGATATGCCAACCAAAAGAAAAATGGAAGCATCCTACAATGAGCCTGGGAATGAGGACTTGTGGAAAAATTTTCATTGGGTGAAGAGCTTTCATGTTCCAACACCAGCTTTTGATGAGGTCTGCGATGAATACTTTCTTTCTGTAAAGGATAATTTGAACAAAAATCAGAAACCACCAACCTGTTCAAGCCCAGGTGATGATGGAATCTGTCTTCAGCCAAGAGTTTACAAGAAGACATCCCAGAATCCTCAACCACCATCTCATCAATACTTTTTCCACAATGACCTGAGAATTCAGAACTTGGTTCGGTCTCGATTGCCTTACTTCTTCCCGATTGGTGGTGGCAACAAGGAGGAATTGAGGCATCCAAATACTTCCACCATTGATTACATGTACATCTATCCTGTCCTCTGCTACAAGTCTTTTTTCCACATTCTTTCGGGTTCAGATAAAAATTGATTTAAAAATGTTTATGCAGGAGTCAGTTTAACAATGGAGATCCTCCTAGAAATCGAGGAACGGAGAGGAAAGATAAAAAGAAAGGCTCAAGGGGCAACGTCAAATTGAGGGTTTCTAATGCCCTGGAACCCTCATGTGTTGATAACTGGGTGAACCCAAGAAGTTCTGTACCTGTTCCGACAAATGTGGGAAAAAGAAGGGTTAGTGCCAATGGGAAATCTTCTGGTTGCTGGTATACAGGAACAGATGGAAGAAAGGTAGCTGAGATAGAAACATATGTTCTTTTTTAATCTTTTATTCTCCTTGATTCCTTGTCTTCTTGATGATTAGCCCACTTTCAGTTTCAAATTTCTCTTCTTAACTTTGATTAACCTTAGTTTGCAATTTCACTATTGGAATACTTTGTGGTTTCTTTCTGATGATTCTTTATGACCGGTTTAATTCCTGATCAAACTCCTTCAGGTTTATGTCACTGGAAATGGTCAGGAGCTGACAGGTTCAGCTGCATATAGAATGTATAGGAAGGTATGAATAGATGCATTGTTGATGCTTAGTTGACTTAACCATTGTAATATTCACTTAGTAGCATATGTTTCTGTTGCTCATAGGAAAGTGGAATGGGATTCAAAAAGTCAAAGAAGAAACCAAAGGCCAATAAGAAAGCGAAGCGCTAATGTCAAGGTAGCAGTGACAACATCCCATTAATTTTCTAAGGTATAGTATGCTTCATTTTCTTAAATAACGAGGTGCCTATTTTCTCTGGGCTCGTGAAGCGGTAATTGTATGCTTCATTAATGTGTGTGTATATATATATATATATATATATCCATAACTTAATTATGAAGCTACTTTAAGAATTCATCCTTCATGTAGATTTATAAATTTCATGGAATTTGTATGGCTATATCCTGGAATATGGACTTCAACAATAGGTCCAAGACTAGCATTAGATTCTCAGTGAACTTTCCTTTTAGGGCCTTGATATACAACAGATGGACAGTGTGACTCGTGGAGTGAAATGGGTACTTGGATGCAGAGTCAGGGAAGTTAGAGCTTTCAACTAAAGAAGTTTTTACATATTCTTTTTGGGTTAAACGGAAAATTTATTCCATTGCATACATCATTCAGACATGCCTATGAAACTGATTGAATTAATCTTTAATCAAACAGCTTAGACATGAATTTGTCCACGGCAATATAGTGATGCGGTTTTGGTTCTCATATTGAACACGTAAGTGGAGAAGTTGAAATCAGTTAAGAGGGCATGGCGTTGAAAAAGGATTGCACCTGATGCTCGGAGAAAATCTTGATGGGTCATAGCTCAGAGCTAACCTAGTGCTGAATGTCTTTCTGAATCTCGATATAGAAGGGTGCTCGTCTTGCTGTGGTTTTCGATCTGGTAGATTTGTTGAGCACAAGGAGTCTTAGTTATCACTGAAATACAGATTTGAAATTTCTTGTCCCCTCGCAAATTGGCTTTGTAAAATTTTACGCTTGGAGTTGAAGGATTATAATTTCAAATTATCGTTCTTGTTCCCCAAATTCTTGTGTGGCTCAGCTTCAGCAGAAGCCAATATCGTTTTTATAGTTTGGATATGTGACTCTGTTCTAATCTACTCCTTCAGGGCCATAATGTGTGATACAGAGCGTACACTTTTCAATATTTATGATAGCCAAATCCATGCAAGGAAGAACCAGCGGAAAAACAATGCTTCACAACAATATGCAAGCTATCTGTGAACAACACATCTGAAAGTGGATTTGAGCATCACATTTCCGGAACAGCTATCTTCTGTTCTCCTTCCCTATCCCTGTACCATTCTACGTCCACACCTCAAGTGGAAAATGATAACTTACATCAGGTACCTGTATAAATACTAAACACAAGGAAAACAAATCAAAGGTATGACAGAAGGGGGAAAAACAAAAAGAATGAGCTGGTTGATGTATCACTAGAGCCTAGAAGAATTTGAATCTGAGGCTTTGCCTTCCTCTAGAGTTGAGGGGGATGCCATTGAATTTAATATGTGCCTGCGTTTCCTGAATTCCACCAAAAAAAAGAAAGAAAATAACATCAGATTTAAGTAGAGGTTGCTTTAGAGGGAAAAGCTGATATTCTCTAATGAAAAGAAAATTACGAGTTTAGTTCTTCAGCCACACTCTTGATATCGCTGGACCATAGCACAGGATCGGTGTTTTTTGGCAAGGAATCTTGCTCTTGGCTTCTCTCTCTTAGCCACTTCTCTGCTCGATCACACTCATTGACTATCTGAAACATTAAAATACAAAGAAGGAGAAAGTTCTGGATGAGATGCTCAGAAAGATTCATATCTATATCAGCATTAGAAAATTTCATAATGTCATACCAAGTGTCTATGCTCTGTTGGAAGTGAATTCACTGACATTCGGCAATCTACCATGCAGCGTAATAGGTCTTTTGTTGCTTGCGCTCTGGCTTCTTCATCTTTGTACCGGTTCTCAATTGGATTGACTAACTATTATAAGGAATTGAGAGGATGATGAGAATCGAGGAGGAAGGGGAGGACAAGGTTAGAAATTGAGGAACAAATGAAAAATAAATAACAAACACCTTCTTTAGGTCATTGAGCTTTAAATTATAAGCATTTTCAGTTTCATCGTCGCCTTCATCATAAAGCCAATCCTCTGTCTGCTGCAGGCTCTTTGAGATTCCCTCCCTCTCAGAATCACTTGCAAAACTTCGGTATGTGTTCAGCAGCTATTAACATGTAAAATCATGCTTTAGAAAATGGAATCTAGAGAAAAACGAGAGATGATTCATAAGATAGCCCAATCAGGAAATAAGGCCACCTATGCTATAGTGATGCCTTTATATTTCCTTTCCATTCATTGACCCATCGCAATCGTCTAGAACTGACTTGCAAGTTGCAATGGCAAACCCATAGAACATTGTTTTTCTGTAGAGAGCAAAATGATTTTTAACTGTTGAAAAAGAATATTATATATCCACATAGCAACATGAATATTATTACAACTTACAAATTCCAAACACGTAACCATAAGAGTTCTAGGCTTATAAACTTTAAAGAGAAAGCCAGGCATCAGATCAATTCTTAGAATATGGTTGTAGTTTGAAATAATACCTTGTTTCGTGTTTCATAAACATAAGACTCCAAAGCATTTTTCCTTTCTTTGGTTTGTTCCACAATCCTATCCTGTTGAGCCAATTGAGCTTCTTTCTCTTTATATTCAGTCAGATCGACCTCATTGATTCCACCCTCTATTTTTGCATTGACTGGTATCTTGAGCTTCTTTATTGCTCTCTCCCTTACCCTGCCCTGTGCCTGCCATATAAGTGATAGTTAAAATGAGTTTCTATTTAAAGATGATAACAGACACTCTTGTTAAATAGACATTGTATACATGACATTTCCCATTCAAGGAGAAGCTCTGCAAGCCGATAAATTTCCCTGGGCAGTCCTTTTGCTTCGAGTTACCAAACCAATATAAAATTATTATACGGAACAGGCAGAGAGCTCTAAAATTTCTCTCATCATAGACATACAAAATGAAGTTTGGCTTACGGAAGCATGTGAAGCTGACAGGCCATTTTCAGGACCATGTTGATCATTAGCAGAAGTAAAATCTGATTCAACTCTTTCAGCATGTTGACCAGCATCTTCACTGGCAACTGAGCTGTGTGCATTATCCTCTGCTAACTGCAATAACAATGCATTATAGTCTAGCTGAGTGGGAATCAAGTGAGACAGAGAAAGAGCATTATTTTGATAATCTCACCATTGCTGAATCAACACTAACAATGCCATGGAGATTCAGTTGAACTCTAACTTTGACCTTTGTCATCTCCCCATGGGAGCCTTTGAATGGTCCAATCTGTGGAGAATACAAGATCATAGAAAAGCGTGATTAGGCTTCAATCTTAAGGGTAGCATGAGGCAGCAACCACTATTATATCCAAGCCAAAAACTGAAGATGATAAGATATTACTCCATATCTTACTCCTAAATGGTTTCACAAAGTAACCCACATCTACTTGTCGTATATTATTTATGAAAGAGCCAGCATCAACAGAACAAGTCAAGAAGTCAACTTTTGATTTCTCAAATACTGCCAATTGCAGAGAGAATATCAATTAATAACAGAATTCATGGATTGAAATTATGAGGATATACCACGAAAGAACCAATTTTTACAGAAGCATCCAAAGGTAGCTCATCAGCATTAGCATAAAATGCTTCCAGNAGCTCATCAGCATTAGCATAAAATGCTTCCAGGTAGAACAAGCTACCCCTCTGAAGGGTCAGAACTTTAACAGTTGGGAAATGCTGGCCTTTTGGAAACAGCACACCATTTGGTCTCGCAGATATTGCATTGCCATTGGTAGAGAATCCAATAGAGAAGGGGATCGAATCCTGTACCTGCATAAGGATAAGTTCACCATAATTGGACCCTAACATTGCAAGAAGCAATTCTATCATGTCTCAATGAAGAATGGAAAGAATTGAAGTAAAATTATTGCATTTATGTGGTGATTCCATTCCATCTCATCTGTACCAAACATAACCTCATAATTACCTCATACTCTCTGACTTGAAAAGCAGGGCTAAGCATTGCGCACTGAAGGGCACAGCCTCGAGCCACACACTCACTTGCATTCAAAGTCCTGCTTGGTTCTCTTCCAAAGAAAGAAGCCAACATTTTAGTAATAGCAGGAATTCTTGATCCTGATCCTACAAGCTCAACTGAATGGATCCTCTCCACAGACAGCCTTGCATCATCTAGAGCCTTGTTACAAGGAACTATAATCCTCTCCAGCAATCCTGACATGAGCTTCTCGAACTCCTCCCTCTTGATACTCCCCTTCACATCCTTCTCGTCCATTAAACACTCAATATTCAGAGGTGCCTCAGCATTTGCACTTAGAATCTTCTTAAGCTTCTCGCAGGCTGCCCTTAGTCTCAAGGAAGCCTTTGTGTTGGAGTAGACATCCATATGATACTGCTGCTTGAATTGTCCAGCAAAATGTGTGAATAAAATCTCGTCAAAGTCTCTTCCCCCTAAGTTACAGTCAAAGCTATGAGAGAGAATTTTCATTTGCCCAGAATTAAATGATGCAATACACACTTGAGTGTCGCAGTGACCAATGTCCACAAATGCAATGTAAGTGGGTCCTTTGTTGGCGAAATCAGACTTGTAGATGCCGTAACTAAGGGCAGTTGCAGTACAGTCATGAAATAATCTCAATGGCTTAAGCCCAGCTATTGATGCAGCATCCAAATAAGCTCGCCTCTGCGAGTCCGTGAAGTAAGAGGGAACCCCAATGACGCAATCAGAGACAGGAATTTCCATATTCTTCTCTGTGATTTCCTTCAAATGGGCGAACAACATTGCCATAATCTGCACTATGGAGAAGGTGTGGATCCCTCCTGCATATTTTATTCGAACTAAAACTTCACCATCTGATCCCTCGCAGGTTTCAGTGGGAAGCATTCTCAGGTCTCTCTGAACCTTGGGATCCACAAATTTGCGTCCAATCAGTCTCTTAATCTGAGAGACTGTTGATCTGGGGTGCATCATAGCAGAAGCTGCACCAGCCGAACCCATAAATCTTTGTTTTTCCCCGAAGCAGACAATTGCTGGAGTTTCACGTTTAGACTCATTGTTCAATAAGACATCGATGCCCCTCTGCTTAACAGCGGCAATAACACAATTCTCATTCCCGATATCGAACCCCACCACGCTCATTTTGGCCAATAAGCAGTATGGATAATACCACACAGAATTTCTCAATTAATCATCACTTTTTCAACATCGCCCAGAAGAATGGAACCTGCAGAGGCACAAATCACAAAAGGGATCAGCGTAGAGCTCAAAGCTTCTGCGCATGGTTATTGATATCCCAAAACTGCTGAGGAATGATAGAAAGACAGAAAAGAAAACCAAAACTTCGGATCTTGAGCTGATAAAAACAATGCAGACATGGAGTGAATTCAAGGACGATCAGAGCCCGAGAGGCCCCCTTCCCAAGTTCCAATCTTATCCTCGAATGATCGAGCAAGGTCTGAGCTTTTTGTATCATCACACGGCAAGGGAGACGAGAGGTTCGGGAGATGTTNAGGATAAGTTCACCATAATTGGACCCTAACATTGCAAGAAGCAATTCTATCATGTCTCAATGAAGAATGGAAAGAATTGAAGTAAAATTATTGCATTTATGTGGTGATTCCATTCCATCTCATCTGTACCAAACATAACCTCATAATTACCTCATACTCTCTGACTTGAAAAGCAGGGCTAAGCATTGCGCACTGAAGGGCACAGCCTCGAGCCACACACTCACTTGCATTCAAAGTCCTGCTTGGTTCTCTTCCAAAGAAAGAAGCCAACATTTTAGTAATAGCAGGAATTCTTGATCCTGATCCTACAAGCTCAACTGAATGGATCCTCTCCACAGACAGCCTTGCATCATCTAGAGCCTTGTTACAAGGAACTATAATCCTCTCCAGCAATCCTGACATGAGCTTCTCGAACTCCTCCCTCTTGATACTCCCCTTCACATCCTTCTCGTCCATTAAACACTCAATATTCAGAGGTGCCTCAGCATTTGCACTTAGAATCTTCTTAAGCTTCTCGCAGGCTGCCCTTAGTCTCAAGGAAGCCTTTGTGTTGGAGTAGACATCCATATGATACTGCTGCTTGAATTGTCCAGCAAAATGTGTGAATAAAATCTCGTCAAAGTCTCTTCCCCCTAAGTTACAGTCAAAGCTATGAGAGAGAATTTTCATTTGCCCAGAATTAAATGATGCAATACACACTTGAGTGTCGCAGTGACCAATGTCCACAAATGCAATGTAAGTGGGTCCTTTGTTGGCGAAATCAGACTTGTAGATGCCGTAACTAAGGGCAGTTGCAGTACAGTCATGAAATAATCTCAATGGCTTAAGCCCAGCTATTGATGCAGCATCCAAATAAGCTCGCCTCTGCGAGTCCGTGAAGTAAGAGGGAACCCCAATGACGCAATCAGAGACAGGAATTTCCATATTCTTCTCTGTGATTTCCTTCAAATGGGCGAACAACATTGCCATAATCTGCACTATGGAGAAGGTGTGGATCCCTCCTGCATATTTTATTCGAACTAAAACTTCACCATCTGATCCCTCGCAGGTTTCAGTGGGAAGCATTCTCAGGTCTCTCTGAACCTTGGGATCCACAAATTTGCGTCCAATCAGTCTCTTAATCTGAGAGACTGTTGATCTGGGGTGCATCATAGCAGAAGCTGCACCAGCCGAACCCATAAATCTTTGTTTTTCCCCGAAGCAGACAATTGCTGGAGTTTCACGTTTAGACTCATTGTTCAATAAGACATCGATGCCCCTCTGCTTAACAGCGGCAATAACACAATTCTCATTCCCGATATCGAACCCCACCACGCTCATTTTGGCCAATAAGCAGTATGGATAATACCACACAGAATTTCTCAATTAATCATCACTTTTTCAACATCGCCCAGAAGAATGGAACCTGCAGAGGCACAAATCACAAAAGGGATCAGCGTAGAGCTCAAAGCTTCTGCGCATGGTTATTGATATCCCAAAACTGCTGAGGAATGATAGAAAGACAGAAAAGAAAACCAAAACTTCGGATCTTGAGCTGATAAAAACAATGCAGACATGGAGTGAATTCAAGGACGATCAGAGCCCGAGAGGCCCCCTTCCCAAGTTCCAATCTTATCCTCGAATGATCGAGCAAGGTCTGAGCTTTTTGTATCATCACACGGCAAGGGAGACGAGAGGTTCGGGAGATGTTTGAAATTACCAGATACCCAGAAATCGGCCGATGAGTTTCTCCGGCGGAAGAATCAAATGGGAGTCGGACACGGAGAGAATCTACGATAGAGAAGGCCGCTCTTCCATGTTAAAATGGGAGGATAGGGAAGCGGAGCGGCAGAGAGACAAAACCTGCGTCAGGTTCGCTCGGGCAGTAGCCGTCTCTTTTCTTTCTTTCTTTCTTTTTTTCTTTTTTTTTTGGGAAGAACGAAATTATCTAAAATAATAATAAAATAAAGGTTAATTAAACTCAAAATTAAAATTGGCCAACGTGAAGGGAAAACTTAAAAAAATATAGATTTTCATTTTAAAATCCGATATTTAAAAAAAAAAAGAATTGGGCGATTTCCCTCACACCAAAAATAAATAAAATAAAAAAGCTTGATCATAATTACATATCAAGAAATAGTTTTGAATATTATTTTACATTATAAATCATAATCTGACTCCTTCAATATATAAACGGAGGAGAAACGTACCTGCGAGGGTCTGCCAATACTGGCGACATAGAATGGGTCGGTTCGGGCCATCAGCCACTTGTCACGAGTCCTATTAATCTGGGTCGGTCCATGATTTCAAGCCGTACTAGCATGTATAATTATATTTTTGAGCTATATTAGCACGATCTACTATCTTGATCAATCTAAAAATTTCGGTTCAGAGGGAATATTTCATGCATTTGTGTCGCTAGCTTGGCTTGAATAAAAATTTTTAAAAATAAATTTAATATTTTTTAATATAATATATTCAATAGATTGTTTTAAATATAGTCTTAATTTGATAAAATTATTAAAATATAATTATATTT
>CXYZ01003051.1:2138310-2170120 GCA_900006705.1 Sonneratia caseolaris
ATTAAAATAATTATTAAAATATAATTATATATATTTTTATTTGTTAAACATTTTTTTCATAAATTTTGTTTATTATAATTTATTTTTTGTATTTTTGGGCCAACATGCCGGATATCTCTAGTGGCACGAAAGTCTTTGCCCAATCACTTTTTTTTGGGCAGGTCAATTTTTTTTTATTAAGTATGTAGTATAACAAATACAATTTGACCCATTAAATTTAGTGAGATCTACTTATTCTAGTTCACACTTCAGGAATTTCCAAACCATTATGTAATTGTGACAAAGTGAGTTGGTTTACGATTTGCTAGAACTGGTAGCTGACTTATATATATTTTTTGAATTTACAATTTTTCATAAAAAAAATTTACTCCCTAAAAATGGTCAAATTGGCATGGTTTCATGACAGTTATAGGCCGATTACAGTTTCACATTAGTTTTGTGGCATGAGTTAAACCGATGGCTTTTTCCTGTTCAACATATCTATTTCCTCACGCCAGCACAAAACCACCTCTCAACCCGCATGGGACCGGTTCCGTGTTGGGTTTGGAACAGTCCAGGTCGGTTCGTGTTCCCATGGTCTGATTTAGGGCCGAACTGGCCCGGTCTAATATCCCTAGACGAGGCATTAAATCCACCCGGTTTCCTCGGAACATTTTACTGTTTGATATCGGTTTCCGTCGACCTCTTGTTCAATTTTAAGGAAATATACTGACAGCCTAATTACCAAAATTTAAACCACACTCAAAATCTGACCACCTAGGAATTATCGTACCCTTTGCCAACGTCAACTATCTGTCCTCCACGGCATACACGACAACTCGGTATTCAAAATCCTAATAAATAGCTGTCGACTGGTCCGAATTCGAGTTAGACCGGTTTACTAAATAATGGGAACCGTCGGTGTATATATATATATATATATTATCTTTTTACAAAAAACAAAATTCAAGTATGACACTCTAAAACTCTTCACGTCATCATCGATAGAAAAAACACATTAAATCCTCCTAAAATTACGAGCAGTTATTCATTTCATTCACAAAAACTCAAAACCGAGATTTTAGTTCAGATGAAAGGGACATCGAACCGTTTCCGATCGGTGGAAACTAGAAGGGTTGGAGGGATTTATTACGTTTACCCTCCCTGAGGTTATGACAGCTTTCCCAGCATGAGCAAAAGCAGTGACATGCATGTAATCCCCCTTTTTAACTGCCCTTCCATATTTGATTAATGGCTCATGCCCCTCTCTCTCTCTCTCTCCCCTTTCTGATCAAGTTTAAGGGATTTTTTGTGATAAATTTTTTAAGGGAATTTCTTACGTATGCGTGTGTGTGTGTGTGTATAACAAATTAGGAGCTCTCACTCACATCAGGTTGTCTGTCTCATTATAGGGCGCTCTCTGTCTCTGTCTCTGTCTCTCTAAGCGGCGGAGAAGAAGAAGAAGAAGGTACGCAGTTCTTCCAACTATCAGCTTCTCCTTTCGATAATGGATGCGTTGTGATCGATAAAACTGGGTGTGCCGATGCGTTGCTGCATGAAAAACGAGCCTTGGTTTAATCATAGATGATCGGCTCAGCTTTGTTGAAACTGTGCCGTGGTTGAATCGTGCTCGTCGCCTCATTAGACCGGGATGTCTCTGTCCTCGACGCCATTCACACGACGAGAAGATTGATTGAAGAAACAAGCTTCTTGGCTGCTGTATGCTTATGATCGATCATATAGCTGTTCATCGATGTTGTGTGCAAATCTCCTACTACGCACTTTGTCCGATCTTATGATCTTCGTGTGGATTAGTGACTACTTCCGTGTGTTACATCTTCGAGTCGTTATTTATCTGTCAGTTCATTTTCTGTCAAGGTTTCCTTAGTGGGGTCTTAGTACGGTCCGTTATAGCGGTTAAGTCGTTCCCATTATTTCTTAGGTAAAGCGCACACGTGCACCGACTATCCGACGACCCGGTTAATTTCTATGCGCACGTGCGCATATGATACATCTTTCGGTATCACAGGACATTTGGTGTACTTTAATGTAAACGAGCATAATTTTCTTTGAGTTCATTCTGTGACAGATCCAAGGGGCACGCATGGATAAGGGGAAGGCCATGGTCGAAGAGGAGAGTGTGAGCAGTTCCGCAGAGTCGAGGCAACAGGGTGGCAAGCCAAGGAGGTACCCTTCCCTGCGGGATCAGCGGAGGTTCCTCTGGGAGATTCCGGTCCCCAGAGATGGGTCTCCGGTGAGGGTCAAGCTGGACCTGAATGTTGACCCACCCGCCTCAGAGTCTGACCGGGCAAACGAAGCTGTTGGGCCAGGTAGTGTGCCTAATGTGGGCAAGGAACCTGAGACTTGTGAGCCAAGAAAGGGTAGCCCTACTGAAGGTCAGGCTGCTGAACCAAGCCGACGATGGCCCACTGCAGGCATGAGGCCGGCCGGGATGGGTGGGCTGAAAAGCAAGATCCCATACATGGGGCAGGCTGTTTCCGGTGTCATCGGAGGAGAAATCAGCAACGGTTGCCTCCTGAGGCTGTCAATCGGCGACTCTTCGATGACCTACCCAGGCGTCCTGTTCTTGCCTGGAAGCTTCAACCCCTTTGCTGAGGAGCACAAAGTGGTTCTGAATGAAGGTCCCGGTTCGAAATATGACTCCTTGAATCCTGCTACAGGTGCTGAAGCTAACTCACCATTGGTCGGCGGAGCAATCCGATTGGGGGCATTGAATGCGGGAGGGCTGCCCGGCACTGGTGATCGTGCATTGGAGGAGGCACTAAAGGAGGCAGCCACTCTGTCGATGAAGCTGTCGGAGAACGCCACCAATGATCTGCTGTTTGAGGTCATCGAGAGAGTTCGCAGCAAGTCCCGTCGGCAAGAGCCCCTTGATGCAGCTACCGGACCCAACCCCAGTGCCGCTACCGCTCTTGGCGAGCTCCGGGTAATGACTGAATGCTATCCGCTGCAAATATTTACCGTTTCCCTTTAGGAAACCTCAGATTATTGATTGATTTTTGTTGAGATGCATGTGCAGGCCTTGGAAATGCAGGTGGAGGAAGCTCTGGGCCCGACGGTTGCAGCTCCGGCACAGGGCAATGCTGTTGTCAAGGCTGAGCCGGATGCCGAGTCAACCTCGTGACAGTTCCAGCAGGCAGTCCGAACCCTCACTGGAGATGGCTCTTCATTGATATTTTGCTGCTTGAGACCAGAGTTTAGACCCTGTTGCAGTTTGATTAAGTGGTAGAAAGTGGAAGCCCTGGATGATCCACCCCGCCTGTCATGTTACTGCATGTTTCTGGAGAGATTTTGGTATTAAACTATGCCGTTGTATGCTTTTTATCTGTCGTGTTACTGCAAGTTTGGTCCCTTTACAGCAAGAGGCTACTGCAGTATTATAATAGTTAAAAAACAGGGGCAGATCTTCAATTCGAGCCCATGAAATCCGGAGCGATCGGGCCATAGATAGTGGGCGGCGAACAATGAAAAGAAAGGGGACAGAATTCGGTGAAGGGAATACAACTTTCAATTGCTTACCAATCAAAACTGTTATTTCACAAGAGAACTTCATCCCAGTTGGAAGACAGTCTTCCCTATCAAAAGCTGTAAAAAAAAAACTTTATACTGCTGAAAATTTATGCAGACAATCCTGCTCGGAATCTCAGATAAAGAATGGGGTACTCACTCGAAAAGAATTGTGGGACCGAGTCCAGCAACACAAGGAAAGGAAATAATAGACTTCTATGAGAACTTAGCTGGGTAGAGGCCGTTGGGTCCTGGGACAGCAACCGCACGGTTAGCAAGAACTGGCGGTTGCATAAGCAGCATTGGACTTGGTGTTGGGTATAATTGTTGGACCCCAGAAAGAGAAGGCGGATGCAAGAGTGGTTGTCCAGGCAAATTTCCCGCAGCTGAAAATAGAAAATTGGAACGCCAGAGCCTTAAATATGAAATAGCTGGATTGATGAATGAAATTCAGCTCTCTTTCTAGGTCAAAGTAACAATCCCATCAACTGCTGAAACTTCAATCTATCAGTTACCTTGCTGCTTCAGAAATGGAACTTGATTGATAGCTGACAGTGGCCTAGTGAAGGCTGGGGAGATTGCAGCTGCATTCTGAACAAGATCCTTCAAGAATAACAGATAAGGCATGTTAGTTTCTACTCTAGGTTCGGGGATTCTTTCACTTCATAATAACTCAGAGAGCTGAAAATTGACCAATTGTTTTAGTATAGTCTTACTTGAGGAAGTGGCATATACATGACCTGACCCAATTGTCCCACCATAACCTAGAGAAGGGAGAGGGAGGCAAAGACGTGTTTGAGATGCTTGGATTTATAGGAGGGAACATATAAGATTAAATAATCCTCCAGCTACTTACAGGTTGAGAATTCGCATGGACAAAAGTCGATCCTAATGGAACAGTCTGATGCTGACCAGAATATCTAAAAAGTGGTGCCCGGGCAACCTGCAAATGTTTAAAATTCATAAAAACATTCAAACAAAAAAAAATGTGGAGAGGAGGTATTTCTAACGTACAAACTGAAATCCAGGCTAGAACTCAGATGGGAAATGAAATCAATTGGTTTCAAATAATTATCATTTCAGTTGAATTTCTGGGGAGTTTTCTTCCAGCATGACCGGTATCCAATAGTAGTGCAGAAGCGGAATCAAACTCCAGTTTGAAAATAGTTCAAATAGTAAAAGTACATACAGGTTCAGGATGAGAATAAACATCACCAATCCCAGTGTATGGTAAGACCTTAAGATGAACAGTTGAATGAGGTATCAAGGGGCCAATTCCGACTTCTGTCTGAGCAGGTGACATAGGAGAGGTATTGGGCATGTAGGTGACACCTGCCACTGTTTGAACCAAAGGAGTCGCTGAGCTGGAATTGCCGAAAGTTGGAGAAAAAACTTTTGCTCCAGGATTCAGCTTGAATTCCTGAAGGGAAGTTCCTGTTAGAAAATCATCCAACTATGAAACAAACATTATGCACGCACATTCAGGAGAGGGAGTGAGAGAAGGAAGAACTTTTTTTTTCTCTTTGATAATTCAGATAGAAAGCATACATTTGATTACCTTGGTCTTTTTGTTGGAGTCTACACCTTGCAGATGGGAACTATGGCAATATTGAGAGGTAAGATCTGCCCGTGGAGATGGAGAAGTTGACATACTAGGAGAAATAACATTAGAAGTACTATCTGCTGAAGTTGGTTGATCTTCTGATACCACAGAGGCAGAAGCAGAATGCAAAGAAGCTCCATTCAGATTCTCTGGAGGCATCACTTTTCCATGAGTTCCCTCATCTGGCTTTCCTTGGCCAATGATTTCATCCCCTGCACCAATAGAAATTTCTGTTCATATAAAGCAGGTAAGAAGGAAATAACTGAATATTGGGAACAAGAACCTTATAAAATAAGCCAAATTGCTTTAAATGATTGCCAGGAGCATGAGGCCAAAGTCTCCATTGCAAGATGGAATAAGTTCCAAAATCATTCCCAAAAATATGAGTGCTAAATGTGCTAGTACAACATGGCATACTAATTAAAATAGCGCATAAAGATAAATCCAATTATCACAGTAATGACATTGGAGCAGTAATATCACACACCAGATGGATTTTGCAGTACACCTCTCAAACTTGAGTTATGAACTTCAGCTGTCTGCAATTACAACACAGCTGTCATGCCTTCAGATCAATATACTGAAATGGAAAACAAAACAATTTTAAAGACCAACAGACATTATCCTTTACATGAAGCTCAGACTGTCTCTCGCCATCATCCAGTACCTGTTTGTCATCTTTGGTCAGTCTGAAAGAAATGATAGAGTGAACCGAGGGTGAGATACCTCAGAATGGAAATAGTGGAAGAAGCATCTGGTGGAGATTCTCCATTAAATGGAAGAGGATCTCCAATGATCTCGGACAGCCACAAAGAGGGCTGCCTCGACAAGCATGGCAAAAATGCCAAAAATGCACTCCTCCTAAAGCAAAATCACTGTACTATTGTTTTAGGGCAGAAGGTTATGACATCAGCAGGCAACAGCATTATTTTCTACATGAAAGCAGAGAACAGAGTCGGCAAAGACATCAAGGGATCATTTTTAGATCAAAACTATTAATTGGTTCATACCTAACATTGCTTGAAGGTGCAGAATCATCTTTACCCTGTTTCCACGATAAGAATGACAAATTAGCAAGCATACAGCAGCTGATTGCATGTCATAAAGAAAGACATCGTGAGGAATGTATTTCACTCTTTCCCTGGATAACTGCTACGACAATATCATGTCAAAGAGAGGTATCGCACAAGAAGGTTAAAGCTGGACTAGAGCCAAAGAAGGTCCCAAGTATCTGACAACCAATTTTTTCAAGACTAT
Source organism: Sonneratia caseolaris (assembly GCA_900006705.1). Classification (NCBI taxonomy): domain Eukaryota; kingdom Viridiplantae; phylum Streptophyta; class Magnoliopsida; order Myrtales; family Lythraceae; genus Sonneratia; species Sonneratia caseolaris. Next base: position 2,144,678 of record CXYZ01003051.1, read on the forward strand.
TAATTAAACAAACAAGATAAAGTTCACTCATCAAGGCATTTTCATGACTACATGCATAAATCACAGCTTATGAAGTCCATACAATATCATCGCTGGACTTCTTGGATGAGGTGTCTGATACCATAAGAAGATGATGGAAGTATAAAATTTCCAGAAGGGTATCCTTGCAAATGAAACTTACCTTATTGTTAACTCTCTGAACCCTTTTTGCAACATTTTCCTCTTCCATAGTACTTCTCATGTCATGCTTCAGAATCCATTTCCCTTCATTTCCATTCGCTCGAGGCAGAATTAACTCAGAGATATCTGTATCACCATGTGTCAATCCATTCTCAGCTTGGACAGAAGTCCTGATTAAGCATATAGGAAAATAATTTATTAGCCTACATTAATAAACAGGAGAGACCCAATTTCGTTTGGATATTCAACATGATTACTGTATCGCAACCAAACATTCAACTCTTGGTAATTACCCAAAAAATAAATAAAAAATCAACTCTTGGAAACCTAGACACATAGAAAGGAAATTGATTTTATGCAGGCGCCTAGTCATTAGAAACTATATAAGCTAGCTTGAAAAATCCTCAATTTGAAGCCCCTTTTTATTAAAGCAGAAAATGATAAATAATTGTGGTCTCCTTCGTCTTTAACTCTGGCCATAAACTCCACCCAGGGTACATAAGTATGCTGGTCACTAAGATGGATACAGGGCTTGAATTAGACAAACTTTAACATATTTCAAATTTCAGATCCAGGGCTTGGATTGGATAAACTTTCACATATTTCAAATTTTATGTCCTCTCCTTCAGCTAAGGAAGGTACCTTTTCTGATAGGTCCTCCTCTTACTCATCGTGGATGCATAAGACTCATTTCCTATTCTGTCAACCGTGCGAGAAGAAGCTTTTCCAAGAGTAGATTCCAATTCATCACCAGCAATGTTTCCAGTAACACCATCTGCTGGAAGCAAAACTCCCTATACAAACAAAATTACTTGTTTCAGTGCACTAGTCAACCAAGATAACACATTGAATAATCTCAAAAGGATTTATTTAAAAAAACTACATGCCTTTGCAACAACTTGCACAAGGTCAGAAGAGAGAACTACAAGAGTCTCCACCGTGCACCCAATTGACACATTTGGATTACTCTTCCCCTTCTTCGTCATCTTTGCTTTCTTCAGCACAACACCTTAACAGAACATTGAAAACCAAATAAAATAAGCAACAATTCTAGACTAATAGAACTAATTGTCAACTGTATGAAAGTCAAGAACTATAAGAGGTAGCACATTGAATAACAAAATTATTCACCTTGGATCTATTGGGAGATGTTATTGCAGTTCTCAAAGAATGGAAAAGACAATAAAGGAATGGCGAAGTGCAATATAGGCAAGGATCTGACCCTTGGCGATTTTCTTTGTAGAGAGTAGCAGGAAAACAGAATTGAAGGATCACTCCAGCGTATAGCTACTTTTGCAAACAATCAAATTTTTATAGGCAATTTGCCTGAACCAGCAAAGTTCATCTTTGATATCCAATTCTGTTGCATAATGCTGAAGCTTAAAAATCGAGTCCTAACTGTGCTCGGATTGCACCATTCTGCAGTTCTGATTAGTAATTCGTATTAAACAAGTATGGCAAAGTTTGGATCTTCGAGGCCCATGAGTTTTCTTCTCAACAATTTAACAGTTCAATCAATAAAAAGCACTTAATACCCCTCGTACAGCTAGTATACTTTCTGATCCACCTGAATAGCTTAAACGTTAAAGGATCACATAAATCAATATCTGAAAAAGAAATGACAATCCATGTGCTCATAGAGCGGAAATCCCTTAAGGATCCAGCTAAACGACTAAAATCCATTAAAGGATCGCCGGTGCACACGCGCGCACACACACAGAGAGATAGAGAGAGCTGGAGAACGCTTTCAATATGGCTCGGCTCACCTTCGACGGAGGCGGTGTGGAAGATGCCGGAGTAGATGGAGCCATCCCTGGCGTGGACGTCAACGGGGAGGCCAACGATGCACATGGTAGCAAACAGCAATGCGTCGCCGAAGGAAGCCTCTTCCACGTACGGAAGCTCTTCTCTGTTCCTGCAGCCCATTCTCTCCTTCTTTCTCTTCGATGCGATCCTCAAATCCCTCCCTCTGGCGATAACCGAATCGTAGAGAAGCTGAAAAGCTGCCTCTTTTGGTCCGATGGTTCTGTCAATGGCTGCTCGCCATATTTATCAGACATGATAAAATTACTATTTTGACCTCATTTCTAAAACGAACTTTATGAATTATATCAATTTCTCTCTTTTTCTGGCCTCCTCGTTGGGCCAGCCTGGGCCCAACAAGCCTTATTGGGCTAATCGGGCCAATTTTTGTTCTGGAACGGCCCAATACCTTTTCTCCTCTCTCTCTCTCAAAGGTCTTGTCTTCGTCTGTTTTCGCTGTGGTTCTTTCGATGCCTAAAACCATAAACCCTCACCCTGACGATAGAGAAGGCAGCCTCTAGCAGAAAGCCCGGCAAAGCTTGACGATGAGGAAGCCGAAGTCGAGGCGGTTCCGGAAGCAAAGCCGCCTCTCGGAGGTCCAACAAATCGAGCTGCTTCAGTCGTGGATTGAGTCTCAGAAGCCGGACTCCGGCTCCAATCCTCTCTCATTGTGCTCGCTGCCAACTAACGCGCGTATTGGGCGGGTAGACGCGACGACGTTCTCCCGGTACGCTGGAGTCACAGAATTCAATCAGTTACCTATCTCAAAGAAGACCAGGGACGGTTTACGGGAAGCCAAATACAAGAAGATGACGGATATTCAGAGGGCTTCGCTGCCTCACTCGCTCTGCGGCAGAGATGTTCTTGGAGCAGCTAAGACTGGGTCCGGGAAGACTCTGGCTTTTCTCATTCCAGTGAGTTCTTTTTGTACTGTCAACTCTTGGCCACTAAAGTGTCCCCTTACTGCTGGTAGCTTGGATTTTTCGTAGTTCATTCAATATCTTTTGAGTTTTATGTCAGTGCATTCGGTTATGACTGACAGTTTTTGAGATATCTGGGAAAAAAAAGTCAGCTTGAACTTAATTAGAATTTAGATTACCCATGGAATTTCTTGCAAGTGGCTTTTCTTCTCTCTTCAATTTTTTCTTCCATTGATAACTTAGCTCAGATAAATGTTAGTTTTTGCAATGTGAAACTGCATAACCCTGTTTGTCTCAAATTTCAGGTTTTGGAGAAATTGTACAGAGAGCGGTGGAGCTCCGAGGATGGAGTTGGTAGCATCATAATTTCTCCGACCAGGGAATTGGCTGGCCAACTATTTGATGTGTTGAGGGTTGTTGGGAGGCACCATTGTTTTAGTGCTGGGCTTCTGATTGGTGGTCGGAGGGATGTGGATGTGGAGAAGCAGAGCGTTAATGAATTAAACATATTAGTATGCACACCTGGTCGACTTCTTCAGCACATGGATGAGACTCCAAATTTTGATTGTTCACAGCTTCAGGTAGGTACATGGATGCTTGTTTATTGCTATTTATATTGGTTCAGAGGTTGATTTGGTTTGAATTTCTTGCCTGGGAACAGGTTTTGGTGCTTGATGAGGCTGACCGTATTCTTGACGTTGGGTTTAAGAAGACCCTCAATGCAATCATTTCACAGCTCCCTAAACAGAGGCAAACTCTGCTCTTTTCAGCAACTCAAACAAAGTCCGTGCAGGACCTTGCCCGACTCAGTTTGAAGGACCCTGAGTACTTGAGTGTTCATGAGGAGTCTGTGACAGCTACTCCCAGTCGCTTGCAGCAAACTGCCATGATTGTGCCTCTTGAGCAGAAGATAGACATGTTGTGGAGCTTCATAAAGGCTCATCTTCGTTCGAGGATTCTCGTGTTTCTATCCAGCTGTAAGCAGGTTAGTTTGCTAGCAGTCATTATGGTTTCCTGTGTAGGAGATGTTTAATTTTCTGTTTGATCTGTGGTTTTTGCTTTTTCATTCTTTATGAGGTATATCACATATACCAATTCTCTATTTTGTTTGTAGATCATTCTGAAATTCAAGGTGATGGTCTAATGGATATAGATGAGTACTACTCAATGATCACTGAGTTCACATCTCTGTGAAACTACTTATAGGATTGGATATTATTTAACTGTTATTCTTTACAGTGGATTGCTTGTATTATTTTTATTTGGGATCAATTTTATGCTTGATTCCTGTCTTATTTCAATTTTCCCCTCATACTCATTTTATCATTAATGACTTACAACCTTGTAGGTTAAGTTTGTTTTTGAAGCGTTCAAGAAATTACGCCCTGGAATACCTTTGAAGTGTCTTCATGGAAGGATGAAACAAGCAAAAAGGATGGGGATCTATTCAGAATTTTGTGAGCAGCAGTCACTTCTCTTCTCAACTGATGTAGCCTCCAGGGGCCTTGACTTCAATAAGGCTGTAGATTGGGTGGTTCAGGTGATTTAATTGTTACTTTTACATGGTCTTTCTTATTTTCAAGAGAAATGAAAGGTCTTTTCCCCCTAATGTAGCCTCATATTAGTTGTCTTCACTATTTCAGGTGGATTGTCCAGAAGATGTTGCATCTTACATACATCGAGTTGGTCGTACAGCTCGTTATCATTCTGGTGGGAGGTCGGTTTTGTTCCTCATGCCTTCTGAAATGAAAATGCTAGAGAAATTAAAAGCTGCCAAAATACCTATACAAGTTATCAAGGTAATTTGCCCCTGAGGTTTATACCTGTTTTGCTTTATCTGTACGTTGGTGCAGAGTTTATGTTTTTGGACATCTTCTAGAGGTCCATTAGTGCTTTGTGGTTTTTGTTTGACATTCCTATTGTGACTCTTCAGGCAAATACAAAAAGAATTCAGCCTGTTTCTGGGTTATTAAAAGAGTTGCTTGCCAAGTATCCAAATATTAATCAACTTGCTCAAAGGGCCTTTATCACATATTTGCGGTCCATTCATATTCAGAAAGACAAAGAGACTTTTGATGTGACGAGGCTGTCCATAGATGAATTTTCTATATCATTGGGTCTCCCAATGCCTCCTAAAGTTCGGTTTTTGAAGAATAAACTGAAGCCTAAGACACCAGAGTTAAATGCTCCACCTGAAACTGAGAGTTCAATCGAGAATGGAGTGCCGGACATCTCAAGTGAGAAGCTGGATATTGGAGACTTGGATGAAGATGAGGAAAATCTTCCGTCGACTGATGATACTCAAGATGGAGAGAAGAAAGAATATGAAGTTGGTGATATTGTGTATGTTGCTTTGCTAGAAGTTATCCTTTGCTTAATGGAAGATAAGAAGTCTCTAGGGATTCCCTTATTCTAATATCTTATTCTGCGTCCTGAAAACATATCTGATGAAATTTCCTTAAATGATCAAAAGTCTAGCGGTAAAGCAATTAGATTTTTATCATGCGTGTTTGCTGTGTATATGTTCATAGATTGTTAATACCGGCCTTATTTTTTGTTTCTGTATACTCCAATCTGATTCATTTTGTGGTTTAGGCCGGCTACTCGGGTATTGAAGAAAAAGAAGCTCAAGATCAACGTCCACAGGCCTGTAGGAACCCGAGTTGTCTTTGATGAAGAGGGAAATGGTCTACCTCCACTTGCACGAGTCGCAGAGCCGCTGCAGTCTGATGGATCAAGTCTAATTGACCAGGGTAAATAATCTTCAATTTAGTTACTCGTTGAACTTCCAAGTCATGCTACCGCTACTAGTGCTTTGCATATTTATGTGTACATACATTGTCCTCTGTGTTGCAGAGAAAAAGAACGAATACTACAAAAGGATGAGGGAGGAGATGAAGAAAGTAGACAAGGAAGACAAACGCCTCGAGCAACAGCGGCGCAGGGAGAAACGAATCAAGCAAAAGATGAAGTGGAAAAAGGGCCAGAGCGAACGTGGAGAGGAAGAAGGTGAAGAGACTGGTGAGAGCGATTCTTCCTTGTCAGGCGAAGGGCCAGAGGGCAGGAGACGCAGGAAGTCAAAGATATATTTCGACCGTGACGGTGATGACGATGGTGAGCAGGGCGAGGGCAACGATCGGCCAGTTCTCACTGAACCCGATTCAATCTCCTTGGCCGAGCAGGAGGAGCTGGCTCTTAAGCTGCTGAACTCAATGCACTCCTGAATGTCTCTGTCATGAGCTTCATTCCTCATCTCCAGAAAGTTTTGCTCCCTAGGGATCTCTTGTTATTGTCATTGATTGGTCATTCGGTTATATATATATATATATAGAGAGAGAGAGAGAGAGAGAGAGAGAGAGAGATCACTCTCTACAAGTTTTTGTAACCGTAAAACTGAGAGATGAATGAGATTAAGAGCCTGCCTTTATTAAAGATATCCAGCTAGTCAGAGGATTTTTGTTATATTTTGGTATTCAGCTCGAACCCGAGCTCAAGTTGCTGGCTCGGGCTAAAGGCTTGAAGCATAAAATCAGTAGGTTGATTAATGGCTCGGCCAGGGCCCAGGGACACATCCACAGTCAAAAGATCGTACTGTCTCGTCGGGGCAAAATGCTTTGGTAGAATTGTCAGCAGTAACGTCGGGGGCGTAACCGTGGAGGGGAAATGATAAGGGAGGGCAAAACCGTAAATTTGCCACGGCATCGCTTGCTTCGGTTTTTAACCCCCGCTGGACTTTCTCGGAGCGTGGAGTGAGACTTCGATGGAGCACGTCAAGAAGGAGCTGAAGCTGCTGCTGATTCTGGCGGTGGCCCTCCCGATCCTCTCGGCTTCGATAGGAACTTCCGAGTACTTGAGGCCTCCGCCCCGCAGGACTCTCGATTCCTCGTGGAGGCCGAAGCCATCCGCCTCTTCTCCTCAGCAGGTACGATTGTAACCGGAATCGTGCCGTCTTCCGCCTTACATGGTGCCTCGACAAAATGAGCCGGAAAGGTCACTGATGTCAGTGTTTTCTTGCTGGGTCTTCTGGTTTAGAAGCTGACTTGGGGTGGATTAGTGGTTGTTGCTGCTCCGATCTTTTCAAATCGAATGATTCTTGTGATTTGTGAATGCAATGTCTCATGTTGGGGAGATGAGAGCTGTTCATTAAGTGGATGCGATGTCTAATGGACTGTTAAGAGATAAACTGCTTCACCTCAGGATAAAAAATAGAACTTTGCCCCCCTTTTCGACCATGCAAAGTTGTGCTGAACTTATCGAGACTGAAATCCCCTTAAATTCTTTGCCGGGTGTTGCGTGTTGTTTTTTCGTACTTTCCATATGGCAATCTTCGTGTCCTTGTCTCCATCAATTCTACTCTTGAGGAATTTAAATTATCATAGTGCAGGTTCACATATCTTTGGCTGGAGACAAGCACATGCGAGTTTCATGGGTCACAGACGATAACTACTCTCCATCCTATGTTGAATATGGGACTTCGCCTGGTAAATATGAGCAAACGGCATGGGGAGGGAGCACTTCCTATAGTTATCTGTTTTATAGCTCGGGCAAGATACACCACGTGGTTATTGGGCCCCTTGAAGATCTCACAGTGTACTATTATCGATGCGGAGGCGAAGGCCCAGAATTCCAGCTCAGAACTCCACCAGCACAGTTCCCAGTTACTTTTGCAGTGGCAGGGGATATGGGTCAAAGTGGCTGGACCAAATCCACCCTAGACCACATTGACCAATGCAAGTATGATGTTCATCTCCTACCTGGAGACCTTTCCTATGCTGATTACTTGCAGCATCGATGGGACACATTTGGGGAGCTCGTTCAACCACTTGCAAGCACAAGACCTTGGATGGTGACTGAAGGGAACCATGAAGAAGAGAGCATTCCGCTGTTCAAAGAGGGGTTTCAGTCCTATAATGCCCGATGGAAAATGCCCTTTGAGGAGAGTGGATCGAGCTCAAATCTGTACTATTCGTTTGAGGTTGCTGGAGTCCATGTTATCATGCTAGGGTCATATGTGGACTATGATGAGTACTCAGAGCAACATGATTGGCTGAAGGTTAGTTGGTTCCCAAATCTTTGGGGGTGGAATGTCTTTGATTATTTATAAATAGTTAGAATAGTATTATGGTTGGACATCTTATAATTTGTTAGTAATACCAGGCACATAGGCAACAATCACACGAGTATCTGCCTTTTCTGCTCCTCTAAAAAATTATAACCAACCGGGGACTATGACACATGTTCGAGAGTCAAAACACCAGTATCCCACTTTGAACAGCTTGGCAGGTTTCAAAACTGGGGGAACCTTGATATATGAGAACCAGTAATCAAAGCTATTTGTGAATCTTTACGGCCTCAACTTAAGTGGTTTCACATATCTGTTAACCATTTTCACGTTCAGGCAGACCTTTCAAAAGTGGATCGGAGCAGGACCCCATGGCTCATAGCTTTGTTTCATGTGCCATGGTATAGTAGTAACTATGCTCACCAAGGGGAAGGAGACAGGATGATGGCAGCAATGGAGCCCTTGCTTTATACTGCTGGAGTGGATATAGTATTGGCAGGACATGTACATGCTTATGAACGCTCAGTACGTCTCTGTGTCCACCCCTTTTTCTTTTTGTTCTCGTGTGCAACTATATATAGATATTTTGGGAAGGATGAATATAACGTTTCAATCATTTAACAGAAACGTGTGTACAAGGGAAGACTTGATTCTTGCGGTGCTATCCATATTACCATTGGAGATGGTGGCAATAGGGAAGGTTTGGCTCAAAAGTATGTCGTCCATTTCTAAAGTCTGAATTTTTCAGTTGCTTAACTCGCTTTTACACCCTGCAAAATCTAACAAGTTGCCTGCTCGGAGGAAACTGAATGAATAATTCCATGGTCTTTCTTGGATAGGTACAAGGATCCTCAGCCTGAATGGTCAGTCTTTCGTGAGGCAAGCTTCGGTCATGGAGAGCTCAAGTTTGTCAATTCCTCTCACGCATACTGGAGCTGGCACAGGAACGATGATGACGAGCCAGTCAAATCTGACGAGGTCTGGATATCCTCTTTGGTTAGTTCAGGTTGCCTTGTCAAAAAGAAGCAGGGCACTCAGAAAAGTTCGCGCGGCTTCTTATGACTGACTAATGATCGCACTCCCACAGCTCTTGCTTGCTTGGTGTTATCTTAGGAAGGAACAAGCAAGAAAAGCTTTTGCAATAGTCTCGTCAAGATTGGTAATGACCAACCACCTCATGTTGCTATGTAAATATTGTAGTTTGGTACTCTTGTGATGCCACGGAGTTCCCTACTCTTTCCATGTGAGCAATTCTCGTGATGTTTCTTATGGGTCTTGTATTGGTTTTCAAGGCTGAAAGGATACTTCACATAGTGCTGGACTGCATCGTTTCTGAAGCGAGAACCATCTATATTTTGGACAGCTAACAATCGCTACCCAGATTGCAAATCCATAATTTTCCAACATGTGCATTGACCCACCTGGAGGACCCAATTATGTATCTACAAAGCAGAGCTAAACCGCCAAAAACTACCCAATCCAAAATCTGACAGTATATCATCAGCTTCTGTGGTACCGATCCAGAACATGCTGTAGAAATGAAATGCTAGCAATTTGCTGGCCTTGAATATTTCGGCGGTAGAGAGGGGCACCTTTCATTCATATTCGGGTATGGTTCCACGGTATTGTATCCAGGGAGTTCCATTCGGTACTTCCCTTTGATCTGACAGAACGGAAGCTCCACATCATGCTCTCTGTTGCACCACTTAGGCAATTGGCTTGAGTTGTTCTCGAAAAACCTCAGAGAATATGCGTCTTTGATCTGAATGTTTTATGCAAAACAGACTGGATTAGCCACAAATTCTCAGTACATAAATCTTCCCTACGTCCATCTCTTTGTTTCTTACCGTGAACTCTGTGACTTGTATGGAGCTCGCAATAGGATCGAACAGTCCAGCTTCTTTGTACATCTCAAGAACGAAAGCAATGCATGAGGTTGATTTCCCATCGCTATACAACCAATCATCCCGCTCTGGAACTGTAAGCAACTCAGCAAAAGAAGATCCCCTATTCTCAATTTCAACTAAGATACCAGGTATATCTAGACCCTGCAATTGGTTCAAGAAAAGCCCGTCAAAATTCCCAATATCTCATCTATCAAATACTTCGACTTAGCGTCTCAAGGACCATATTACCATATATCCTCAAATCAGCCCTGGTGACCACGTTACATTTTAAACAAGTAAACACAGCAGAATTCTTTAAGTCCTGAACTGATCAATACCTGAGTCCCAAGTCGTTTATTCAGAGCTTCATTCCACAAGTTAGCAGCATATGCAGGCTGTATTTGATTCCACACAGTCATAACTGAAGCAACCTACAGTGCAATAGACCTTTCAGTAAAAACTAGTAACTAACAAATGTCAAATTTGCAGCAATAAGAATGAGAAAACAGAAGGCCCAATATGTAGAATTGATTCACGAGGGAGGAAAACTAAGATGAGCAGTGACAGCTGAGTGGGTGTGTACTTTAGAATGTGATTATTTATACTATGTAATTAATTGTTAGACAACCACATCCCAACTGGATCCAAAGCTGAAGCTTTTAGATGGAAGTAGGTTAACATATCTATTAATCAGCATAAATATCAGAAAATATGGATTGAGTTGGTACCAGATGAGCATCCAAGGGAGGTGGATAGTTTTTATCGATAGTGTCAATCCAACTGAATATCATGTTATGGTAACCATAGGGTTGTCCATCCATGCTTCGAGCATACTCCCATGCAGCAGTCTCATTGAACTTGGCCTGCATATCAGGATGCAGAGGAAGTAATGCGATGTGAGGATTGGCATCATCCTTAGTTAGCTCAAATTCCCACCACTCGTCCCAAGGTAACATAGCAACAATATCTTCTCCCTGCAACAAATGTAAGAACTGAAATCTTTAAATACACCACTGAGTTTTTTCTATTGACTCAAGGGCTGTAAGGACATAAGACAGTACTTTGAGAAGTGATTTTGTTGCATTAGCAAGAGGACGGTTGTCTCAAATTGAATAAAGAAATGAACCTCCTAAACAGTTGGTGTACAAATTATAACAATAAATGAGGAAATTTAACCACAGAAAGGAGTATAAAGGTGTAACTGAACAAAAACCTCTCCACATATTACTGCATGTAAAACGCAAAAATTCTTGTTTAGTTAACACATGCCAGACTGATACTATCACTCAATCAGATTTACCTGTTCATTCTCATGTCCGGATTCACCAATCCATAGCTTTCCCTCTGAATCCCTCAAGCAAATGGCTGAGTGACCAGCATAGGCTCCACTGACCCATTTCTCAAGAGTTTCAAAACCACCCCACCGTCCTCGAATTTTTGATATTGCAAGGAAATCTCCCGAATGAATGTCTTCAACACTAATATTTGTGACCCAAGGCTGAGGCCGAACTTCAAAGGATGCTCCCATGTGCTTCTCGAGGAATCCGATGTTAGATTTCTCCCCCCACCCTGTATTCGTGAACAATGGGAAGACATCCCACAGAGCTTGAAGAGTACCAATCATTCCTGCTTGCATGAGAAAAACCGAAAGCCCTCTATTTTTAACCTGATATCATGTGAGTACCAATTTAGCAACGAGAGCAGCAAAATATTGTCAAGATACGATAGTGAGGTAATTGCAACTTACATATTCGTATTCAGCTCTTCCTTCCCACTCCTTGAACTCGAATGTGTGCTCCCGGGATCTAAAATAGTAGTCCCATGTTACACGATACGGAGTGGCGAATATATAAAGGTCCATGCATGTCCAACTATGGGGCTTACTGACCTGGATTAGCACACAAGCCCAATTCTACAGTTACAAGCATGAAATAGACAAACAAACTCAACAAGGAAATTTTAACCCAAAAGAGGGGAAAAATTATAAAACTCAACAACAAATGCACTAACACGAGAAAACCACCCTCATCAAACTATAAATATAAAGAAGATATTCGGTTGGACTCGGTCCATAATGCTAAATATGTGTTTCGATTTAAGGTTAATCAACTCCTGGACAAAGTTGAGATTTTTATTTTCAGAAAAGTAGCAGGCCAAGACAGAAAAGAACCATCATTTGCATCCTCGAAGAGACAAGACATAGGTTCCTAAGGCTGAGGCTATAATCCGTAAGTCAAGTAACGAGCTTAACTAGCTACTGATGAATCTCTTCGATCACAACAGAACAGCTGACAGGCTACCCAAAAAATTCGGCCAAAATTAATACTTGATCAAGCAACAAAGTGTTAATTGCTTGGACAAGATTTCATTAGTGCAGGGGCATGAAGCTTTGCTAGAAGAGGCAATCAGATCAACTGCTCGACCAAAATTATATTACAGAACGGAGACTTGCTTTTGAGGTTCAAAAATTCCAAATTTAAACCACACCAGCAAGCCCAAAACCCCAGAATTCCAAAAAAGTTCTGAAAAAGAAGGTACACACACAGCACAACGGCCCAATAAATGGAAGGAAGACAATCAACGTCAGAAGCATGAATCAAACCTTGAGATGGAGAGTTCCTCCACCGAACTCACTGCCGCTCTTGTTGTGGAACTCAATCCAAGCGGTGTTCTGGTGAAAGCACGCGCCCTTCCATTGCAAGCTGCGATTGAAGGCGGAAGCGTCGCCTACGAAAGTAGGGAGGAGATCCACCGGGCTGCGGAGGGAGTTGAGGATGGGCCATGACAGCTGCCTTGGCAGCAGGGGAAGGATGTCCACCGCGTGGAACGGTAGTTTTATGGACTGCGAGTAGGAGGGCGACGTGAAGAGAGAGAGGATCGTGAAGCAGGAGAAGAGACAGAAGGGAGCGAGGGACGAAGAAGAAGCCATGAAAATCGCAGGAGAATCTCTCCGAGACGACAGCAGAGGAATGGTAAAAGAATCGGAGAGAGAGAGAGAGAGAGCGAGCGAGCGCTCTCGCTCTACCTGTCAGTCAGAGTTGACCCGAAGAGGCTGGACTCCGACCGGATCCGGCCCGACCCTTATCTTAGACCGACCTTGTTCGATCATGCTCAGCATCTATCTTAGATTATCAATTCGAGTTTTACCCTCATTCCAGATTAATTGCAGCTTATTAGATGATAAACAAAAGTGTAGATTAGATAGCCTTAGACCAGTAGATCTGCAATGTTTCCTCTCTTTCAGCTGAAGGCTATATGAGCATTGTATGGAAAACACCAACCTTCAGCTGGCTACAAGCCGGAAGACTCGTTAGAAACATCGAATTTCCATTGATACTATAACCGATTGGAAGACAATGAAATTAAAAAAAAAAGGGTAATAGTTTGGTATACTAAGAAGCATAATTCAATCCTTTGTATAAGCTATTTAAGTTTTAAAAAAAATGGTAGACCAGAAGCAAAAGACCAATCCAGTGAAGGATCTTGGGTGCATGATGGTTACTTCTCAAACTGCTGCAGATCGATTTCCCATGCTGCAGCAAGCTGCAGTAAGAGCTGTTCGGGTGCAGCTCCTTCCCAATCGTTGGGAGGAACAACAGCTGAAGAAATTTCGTGCAGGTTGAATAAGAGCTCTTTCTTCACTTCCATGGGGAGGCTCACGGAATTTGGTCCATTCTCCAACACCATTTCAAACAACTGGGAAGTACACAAATGGGTTATCAGATTGAACCATTTAAACTACATAAAAATTTTCAAGGGAATGCAAAATAAATGTACCTGCTGAATCCAAGACAGGCATATGTCGAGCAAGTTCTGTTCCTGCAGAAACTGTGCTACAGCTTGAAGGATCTCAATTGCTACCTCATTCGAGAGCTGATCAATAGCTGGTCCTGATCTGTCCATCAGCTTCACCAGCAAGAAGTCATCCCCAGTAGACAAAACTTCAGCATATGCTGCATCCATATCACCTACCTGAAGGGCATCCATAGCATTGGTCCAAGAAGCCCAAACTGGGTCTCGCTCATGCCCCACGTTATCATTTTCCATGGCCTCTGCTGTCAGCTCAGGCACAGCAACCCTAGCTGCTCGAGAACTCCCACCATCCTCCCCAGCTACCCGAATTGCCTCAAGGGTGGCTTCATCTTTTGATGCTTGCCATACACTTCTTGCTGAAGGGCCTTCCCCATGCCTTACAGAAGGAGCTGCCTCCTTATCCCAAGCTCTCCTCCCACCATCAGGAGCTTTCCTGGCCCCGGATTGCCCATTCCTGGAATTTCCATAGGGTGGAAAATCCCTATCCCTATCCCATCCCTCTGATAGATCAGACCTCCATGCAAAGTTTCTTCCCCTCAAGCTGGAGGCAGTTCCCTCAGATTGGGCAAATCTTTCACTTCCCCTTCCGAATTTCCCACCCGCATAGTCAGAGAAGCCATTGTACTTCCCTAGAGACCTACCTGTCGCTCCCTCAAGCCCCAAGGGGAAACCACCACCTCTTCTACCAGATGATATGGACAAATCCCGAGCCATGTCCTCAACAACTCTTTCGAGACCCTTAACTCTGTTCTCCAGCGTTATCATGCTATCATGAGAACCACCCATAAAATCCTGTGGCCAAGAAAAATGCCAATATATGAAGGTAAGAAAAATGAAGCATTTGATGGGATAATTGGTTCTTGGACCATACCTGGAGCATGCTCATCAGATGAGCTTGTTGTCTCTCCAATTGTAGTAACTGCCTTTGTATCGCAATCCAATTTCCCTTATTGCTGCTAAAGGAGCCTCCTTCAGACTGACATTCAGTTTTGGAAAAAGCAGCAGTCGATTCCCTTGGATTCACATTGATGTTATCATCATCAAATGACCTTAATCTCCACTCTCTACCATTTATTCCTCTATCTGTGCTACGATATTTACTCATAGATGATCCTTGGAGCTCCTCTGAGTTGTTGCCCATGCGATTGAACCTCCCCCTAAGCTCAGCAACATTTAGGCCCGACTCTACCCCATTACCAGAGTTTGAAAAATTGAGATATCTACGGGGCACGACCACTTCTACAGGCAAATCGCCAGAACCCCTAGTCTCAAGTTTCTGGAAAAATTCTGGGTTTAGCTCTTTATCAGTAAGAGCAGGCGCCTTCTTTTTCAATATCACAACTGCTTTGTCTGGAATATTTCCTGACTTTGCTTTAGAAACTGAATTCTCAGAAGGGGAAGAGCCTTTAGAAGAATCCTTTCCTGAAAACCCCTTACCGTCAGATGGATTTGCTTCATTTTTCTCTGACACTTCCTGTGGCTCAGGATTTTCACATTCTGATATAATGACCAAAGAGAAGACAGTTTTATCTATAGTTCCAAAAGGCTGAGAAACTGAATACTTAAACAAGAAAGTGCACAATGAGCTTACCCTGAGAAATAGATTTTTGGTCATCAGGACCTCCCTCCCCTTTCCCTAGAGCCTTCTTCCATAACTGCAAAGCCTCCAGCAGGCTATCTCTGACCGGCTTTATCTGTAAATACAAACAAATACTCAATTATCTCAGGACATCTTGAACTTCGATTACTTATCTCAGCAGGGTAAATTGTACAAAGAAATCATAGAGGCTCTACAATCATGAAATCAAAAGTAGCCACAGCGCAAGCATCAAATGTTGCTCCTCATGAAGTTGATAAGATTCTCTCATCAGTTTTCACTATAACTACATCACCTAAAGTTCCCTACTGACCTCCATTGCTTAACTAGTATCTGTAGAGAATACTGAAACTTATCTACCTTATCAAAGCGACAGCCCTCAAGTGTAATTAATGTGGAGGCAGCACCATCTGTTATGAGGTCCTTTGAATGCATTGCCAAGGCAACTAATGCTTCTGCTGCGGCTTTCCGTGTTGCCCAATCTGGACTCCCAAGACATTCTTGAATACCTTGCAGTAATGAGTCGAAGCTTTGTGGAGAAATTGCTCCCACCTGAAGCAACAGCATCAAAATTAAGCATCCCAAAAATCGCTTTACGAGCAGTAACTGCATAGGGAGCCGTACTAAGTTTGCATTCAAATGTCTTGAAGACCTCTGTTAAACAATTAAGGGACAGCAAATGGAAAAATCCATGCCTATGCATACCTTGTCTCTAGCTGATTCTAAATTAAATTGCATGGCCACTCAAAAGGCCGTACTAGAACTACTTCCAATGATCTTACAGATCTAGTTTCAGAGAGTTTCTCAGTAACAGGGATACACCATAGAACGTCCATCAAAAAGCCTCGCAGAAAAATGTGACATAACATAATGCAGTTTGCTAAGAAAAACACAGCTCACGGACCTGGGACAAGCTAGAAACAACAGGCAATAAAGCAGCCTTAGCTAGAAAATTGGGGTTATTGAGCAGCTTGCAGATTCGCGGGCACATCTTATGGAACACAGCAACTGGTGGGTCAGCTGCACAATCCACCATCTTTGCCATACACATTGCTGCACCAGACTGTACCAATTTGTTCTGATCCCCCATCGCCTCAAATAATGGCTTCACAAACAAACCCACGACTCCCTCATTCTTCAAATACTGTGCAGAAAGTGCACCAATGGCATCCCGACATGCATCTCTTACCCCAGAATCCGAGTCCTTGAGCCTCCTGGGGGGGATGATAGATCAAGTATTTTAGAAAAACACAGAAGATAATACCTATAGGTTATGGAGGACAGATCGGATAAGAATTAGTAGATACAGGGAGCAAAACACTGTTCTAAGAGCGTGCCTCAAGAGGTGAATCAACGAACCGTCATCAAAGTTTATCACGGAAGAAAACAGGATTTAAATATTTATCTTCTTCATCCCTCCGAATTTGATTGAGCTGCACGTACTCAGGCCCTTACGTAGTTTAACACCACGTGAATAGTGCAAAGTAGTAGATAGGAATGGAGATTTCTCGGTAGAGTCCAAATTTCCTGATGAATGCCTAATCTTTAGCAAAAATAGTCAAATCCATGTTCATCATTCATGAAAACTGACCGCCAAAGACAAACGTATGAATATGCCGACCCACATTATTGAATAGAACAACGCATTCGTCTATACACAGACAGTGCAGCTCAAATAAAATCCAAGAAAGAAGACCAAATCTGTTCGCATAAATCAATCAATCACCTGGAGAGCTGAGCAATGATCTTGGTCAAGTGGTTGAACATGGAATCCCCGCGGCTCGAGCATACAAAAGCTAGGAGACGAATGGACTCCTTCTTCACAGCAGGCTTGGGGTCGTTGGAGGACTCGAAGAGGCAGTTGAGGAGCATGGGGATGGCGTCGTGGGAGATCGTCTGAATGGTGGACTCTAGATCGGATACCGCGATTTGGTAAGTGTCCCTGTCAGCAAGCTTGGAGAGGGAAGTGAGGATCTTATGCTTGAGCTCGACCATGGCCAAGTGGGAGGAAACGGACGAGGACGACGAGGAAGAGGAAGAGGGGTTGGGGGCCCTCGAATTGGGCTGCAACAGGGAGGAATGTGGCTGGGGTTTAGAGGGTTTAGAGGGTCTGGGACCTTGTGAGCTCATGGTGACTTGGTGAGTGGAGTTCTCGCCGGAGATCAAATCTCATGGACAATGAGGCATTATAGAGAGAGAGAGAGAGAGAGAGAGAGAGAGAGAGAGAGAGACGGAGACGAAACGAAAGGAATGGCTGGGAGGCAGAGAGTAGAGTGAGAGCTAAGGATTGCTGGGAAGAGAAGGAGAAATCATGGCGAAAGAGAGAGAGGAGCGTCCATGGAAAGACAAATCAGATCTGCGTTGTGTGTTGATGAAGACGAAGACGGCACAGAGAGAGAGAGAGAGAGAGAGAGTCGAAAGCTTTGAATTTTGTTCTTTTGGTTTTTGAAAATACGAGTTTTGAACTTCTGAGATACCGAGTTCTGTCGTGAACGTTGAATCCCAAGTAAAAATCAAATTCAATTAATTCTAGCACCAACATACTACCGACAGGGGAGAGATTTATTTCCAGCACGGTCCATGTCACCTCGTACAAATCTTCTTCCACTCAGAAGACTCGGAATAATGGAACCTTCGATTCGAGATTTGGGGCGGTCAAATGTCAAGGACATGGGAAGGAAGAAGCACACTCTGCTTGTGAGCTCGAAGCATTGACTGACTCAATACGCCTCGGAACCCTGAAATACCCACCTAAGAGTGCAAGTGCCCGGCCGACTTGTGCTTCGGCCGTCCACAACCAGTTAATTCGCTGAGTCTAGAGGTCACCGGAAGCTCGTTAAATTTAACTCCTGCAGATGTTGCAAGTGACCGCAGAGAGCACCAACAAGAGAGCACAAGATGCAAAATCTAATCGACCATTTTGGCTCTAGAAGAGACTATCATCATCCCTCAAGTATCCACCAGTAAGCAAACTGAAAAACGGGTCTTCCTTCCTCTCGTCTTCCCTTCTCGTTTTCTTGGGATGAAGATCCGCATCGGTTGGTTCTGATGGTGAGGGCCTCTTGACAGATACAAATGCAACTCTTGTAAACTCGGTTTTCGGATCCGACCTCGTGCCTGGCAAAGGTGTCATCGAGCCACCATCCGCATCCGCAGGTAACTTATTCGTGTGAACCTGTGTGGTAGCTGCGTTATTGCCTGCCTCCCGAAAATCTTCATCAGGCTTATCGTCAGTAGAGTTCGTCAATGATTTGGCCTTATCCTCCTCGATCTGTATTAGACATCCATCGCCGACTTGGTTCATCTCCACCACTTTCGGGATTGAATCAGGTTCGTCATCTGTAGTAGACACAATTATTTGACTTGCCCTTCACGTTAATAGCATTTTAAGATCTAAATTACAATGAAACAGGCACTCCATTCTCGGAAAACATGAGGTTTGCTAAAGACATCAAGAGTAACATCAGAAGCATTACTAGATAGCCTACCTTCAAGGAAAGCCTCAATGCTCTCATAGCGCACTTGTACTTCAGCTAAGGGATCATTCTTGTCAAGGTCTTGAACTTGACTTTCCATCTCAATCTTCTTTGTTGTCTCCATCAACACAAATTTGTCTGTTTCCCAGGCACATTCTAGGATAACGTAATCTTGACTTATGGGGTAGTACTCTCTAAAGATCTGTATACAAGTAGCACAGGAAAGGGAAGAGCCTTCTATCAGAGTTGGAAAGTTGTTAAAATATAATAAAATAAATCAACATATCTTGCTAGCTAACCTCCAGTCCTGCTTGAGTTAGTTGTATAGACTGTCTCTTTTGAGAAATAGAAGTTACCATATTAAATACTGAAACAACATCCAGCAATATCTGCAGATTTTCATAGTGACAGACAGAAAGAGTTAGACATCATGAATGCGTCAAATACTAGAGTTTATAGGGGAAAAAATAACTTTTTTAAGCATCATTTCCTTGAGAATCTCTGAAAGAAGAGAACCTCACTTGTTGGGCAAGAACTCGCAAGCGAGCAAGCAGAGCTAAGGTTGTGAGAGAAAATCCCATGAAAAATGATTGAGCAAGCAGGATCGATATCTCTCTACCTCTGAGTTAAGAGGACTAATACCATGAATGCTCATCGAAAAGAAAAAAAAGAAGCATTTTTTTACACAGGAAAACAAAGCCCATGGCATCTAGCATCAAAATATGACCAACACAAACATGAAGATGCTACATCCTGCTAGATGAAGAATATTCAGATTCAGGTACTGTTAGGAGAAATAAAGGATACCCAGCAGCTTTCAGGATTGGCTCAATCGCCTGCAAGGCAAGAGAAGATATTGATCACTTTAAAAAGAGGCTCCTGAGCTCCTCAGAAGAATATAATGCAAGGGCTAAGCCTCAAATAAGCAAAATTCTTTGTTCATTCTAAAAAATATGGACGAAATGTGGCTACTTAACTGTGCATAACACTGAATTTGCAAGCCTAGAACACTTGCTCTGATTACACAATTTTCAGAGGCAAAAACTGCACTTGCAGACAGCGCCATAGACAAAGCTGAAGAAATAGCCCTATTGCTTATTTGAAAGAGAACAGTAAGAATTCTTTTGCCAATACTAACTGTATGATTTCTATTACACACCTGTGATAGTAGTCGTGCAACACCATTAAGTTGTTCCATAAAATTAGGCCTTCTGCCATCGCATTTTCTCCGCTTCAGACTGTAAATAAAAGTCAGTAAAGAATACCATACGACCATTAGCAACTGTGAAAACATGAAAGCTGCAGTCAGGGAAAACTGATGCACTTTCTCCTAATGATCATGAAGTAAAACCATGAACTCTGGCTTCCATATGAAAGTTTGGGTTACCTTTCTAAAAGGTTGATTTTTTGTTTAGGCTTACTTCCACTGATAACTTGAAAGCAAGAATTCAATAATTCCTCCAGCTTAGCAGATTGTAGAAGCCTAAAATCCCTCCTCACCTAAGAATTTGAAATAGAGTAAAATAAATAATCTTAAAACTGTTCTGCTGGATCCTCTAAATCTTGACCAAATGGAATGCTCAAAGCAGACATGTTTATAAAAGAAAGAAAAAAAAGCAACAAACTAAGAGACAAAAAAAAAACATAAAACTCAAAAGGAGACAGAAACCTTCAAAAGATACTGGAAGTATTTGCAACGCCGGTGCTGGTTCTTATTTTTGTGCACAATTCTCTCGAGGATGGATAATTCAAAGTGGAGCTGTCCCAGTAATGACTTCAACCTCTGCTCGGGTATGTCCACCTCCGAGCCCATTATGCCCTGCAAACAGAATAAATGGAGAGAGAAACCATCTTTATCGTCCTAGTAGAATTGCATCAGAGGAATGAGATTCCACTGAACATGCACTTGGAGAAAATTGTGAAAATGTTCAGCCAATGATTCAGATGAGCGAGTGAGATGCACACTAATTTGAGTACAGTCAAGCTTGACTTTAGTCTGACTCCAAGGTCAATAATGGCCTTGTTGGCGGCCAAAAGGGTTACACAATGGGGCAAAATATTGCGTGATCAGGCGGCTGGCTTCAACGGAGATGGATAGACTGGAATATAGACAAAAGGAGGCTGCAGCTTCAACGATAATGAATAGACACCGGACCTTCACCAGACAGCAAGCAATGGAACGAATAATTAGCAGTGAAACTAGTACAGGCCTTTTTTGGGGGGTATATTGTCGGGGACCGGCTTATTTGTTACAGTTTTTTTCAAGCCTAAAAAGCCATTTAGGAACATGAAAAACCACCAGCCCTGGGTGTGGTGTCTTCAGGTGGTTTTTTTCAAGTTCTGAGTTTAACACAAGAATATAATCATAAAGATTACAAAACAAAATAAAAAAATTAGCATATTTCAAGTAGACAGTCACTTCCAAATAACATCAGCTGAAATTCAAAAACTTTCAGAAGAGGATGGAGACTAAGTTATCATCCAAATACTGAAACTTAATAAATAACATGAAAATTTTAAGGATACTGTCATCAACCAAAACATACTGAGTCATGTCTAACAACCACAAGTTGAGAACCAACATATCGTTGTCTTGAATTCAGTAAGAACATAAAAGTACCAAGACAAAATGAAAATGCAGCATTTCAACACCACAAAACGCCATATCTAACCTTAGTTCTTCAATCTATAATACTTGAAAAATAAAACAGTACCAATCACTTTAAAACCTGAATATACAAATAACTTAACAGCAACATCGAAACTGAATAGCATTGGAATAACTTAATAATTAAAAACAAAATAACATTAAGACAAGAATAAAGGATCCAATCTATTCTCAAATAAATTACATGATAGAACACAGCAGCTACTAGCTAAGTATGATAGCAAGCATGACAGTAGTATCTTCCAACTAATGGAACAGTCGACTAGATAAACCCAGAATCTGCAGCAACAGCCGAGTGTGTTTTCTTGAGACTGTCGAATGATGGACGCTAAACGAACTAAATTCAGCACCCAAAAATCAAGACTTCAACAACAGCGCAGATACAGGTAAATGCATTACAGGAGCATCAGAGCTGAGACGAGCTTACCAGGAACTGACAGAGGAACCTG
The DNA here is from genome assembly GCA_900006705.1 of Sonneratia caseolaris. Taxonomy (NCBI): domain Eukaryota; kingdom Viridiplantae; phylum Streptophyta; class Magnoliopsida; order Myrtales; family Lythraceae; genus Sonneratia; species Sonneratia caseolaris. The sequence goes on from CXYZ01003051.1 coordinate 2,166,532, forward strand.
CGGTGAAGGAAGATTCCGGTGATCGGAGAGTTTGAACAGAGAGGAGGAGGACAGTAAAGCGGGTTACAGCAACAAAGTGTGCCACGTGCAAAAGGCACAGTAGCTGCAGCAGTCAAACTCAGACAAAAGTGGAGGCGACAGAGCAGCAAGGACACGCAGAATAGGAGACTTACAGTGAGGGAGATGCCCAGTGACGGTAGCAGCGCGTCCGGTAGAGACGCCCGCGGTGTATCGAATCTCCTAGAAATCGTCGTTGGAGATGGAAGCACGGGCGAAGCGAAGCTTGCAACCCTCAGAGGTAGACAGGAGACGCACGAAGGGGTGAAGAGCAAGGTGAAATCACACCTGGACCTGGAGAGTGAAGAGACGCACAGAAACCAGAGAGCTTCAGCTGTGTGGAGAAGAGACGCAGCAATGTCGATTAGGAATTTATAGGGTTCCTGGGAGAAAAGCTGATGGTCGGCAGAAGCACAAAAGCCGTTGATCAGCTGATAAATCCAACGGCTGAGCGTTTTTCTAATTTTATTTTTTAGTCGGACAAGGTCGGGTCCCGCCAAGTTTTTCGGGCGGGGCCTGAAATTTTCGGTTCGGTTTCCCACTAGCAGAAAAAACTAGTCGAATTTGCTGTCTGGAGCCGGGACCCTAATTTGTCCCACAACTCGGGACCTGTCGGGTCGGTTCGGTTCGGTTCGGTGGCAAGCTTGCATCTTTAACCTCTCCCCGCCGAAAATCCTCTATCGTGCATCTGTGTGAAAGAGTCGCCTCTGCAAATGGAGGGTCCGGCCCCTGGCCAGCGGCCCGACTCTCGCCGCGCGTTCGGCAGATTTGGTGGGAAGTAGTTCCCCGACACGCTGATATACGCCCTCTCTGAGCTGGAGTCCGCCTACCATTCACTCGCCGGGGATGATGATTTTCAGGTCTTTCACTGAACTGAGTCTTCGAGATCTAACGCCATGACTTTGGGGGTTCTCTTTTCTCGATTAGGCGTGGAGCTTATGCGAGTCTTATGGCTGCTAGTGCTTGTTTAGTTTAAAATCTTTGATTTTAAATGTAAAGGTTGCATTCTTATCTGCGTTTGAGTTGAGAGTGTGGATCAGTTTTCCAATTTTCCTGTTTGAATTGAGAACAGAAAATGCATGTTGCAGGCCGCAGTAGCCTAGTTTCCAAGAAACGGGGAACCGTTTGCAGATAACTGGAATCTAACTGAAGTAATAATTATATTTAGGAACTGTTCTCTCTGCTTAGTTTTGCTTCCTTTGTCCGTCTGGTGGACAGTAGTGGGTGTAAACGAGATGAACTAAATGAGGTCATTACAGGAAGTTCAAGCTTTAGGACCTTGGATTCCGAAACGGAAAAGTGCGGATTCCACTTCCAACTTTGTAAGGCAAAATATTGTAGAGGTCAGAGCCGTCCATTCTGGTATTGCCACCCTCAAAGATGCTACATCAGAGGCTATTCACGACTGGGTGCCGAATGTAGAAACAACCCATTGCATCTTAGGCTCTGTTTGTTGGCCTCATCCATAACCGATGATGGTAAGAGAGTTCCAGGCAGTGATAGGTAAAGAAACCCAATGGCAAGCAAAGGAGAAATGGGTTGGAAAACCTGATGTGTTACTTGCCTGTGTCGGAGGAGGATCTAATGCTATGGGACTGTTCCATGAATTTGTTGATGACAAAGATGTTAGGTTGATTGGAGTGGAGGCAGCGGGTCTCGGCCTTGCAGCAGCAAACATGCAGCCACTTTGACCAAAGGGGAGGTAGGGGTTCTGCATGGAGCCAGGATCTACATGTTGCAGGACGATGAAGGGCAGATCATCGAGCCTCATTCAATCAGTGCAGGGTATAACATTGGATATTTGATTTCTTTTGAAGACTCCTCTTACCTTTTTAATCTTATAATTGAAATGCCTCCCCATCTGTTGGATTATTATGTAGCTTGGATTACCCACTACCCTGGAGTGGGACCTGAGCACAGCTTCTTAAAAGACATCAGGCGTGCTGAGTACTACAGCATTACAGACGAAGAGGCATTGGAAGGTGGGGAAATTACATGGTAAAGTTTTCAGTTTCCATCTTTCTCTTGTTCAATAAATTTTCAAATTAGGGTAAAGACTACATTCATCGGGTTGAAAAAAATAAGGTAAAGATTACTTTGAAGTGCATTTTACACTAGGAACAGTTTCCTTTTGACTCCCCGGTCCTTTGTTGATTGTCTATTTGATAAAATTATCTACATAAGCAGTGTTTAAAAGATTATCGCGACTGGAAGGGATAGTCCTGGCTCTGGAGACATCCCTTGCACTGGCTTATTAGGAGAAGTTGTGCCCTACTCTCGCTGATGGAGCTAAGGTCGTTGTTAACTGCAGTGGCAGAGGGGACGAGGATGTTCGGGCAGCATTCAAGCACTTGCAGATTTAAGTACGAAGATTTCCCATCCCTGTTTTTGTCATTTCCTAAATTCAACCAGGAGTAGCCCTTCATTTTTATGTTTACCTCCGAAGGGAGATGCAGTTGGCCTCTAGACCAGCAGGGCATTTTTTTTTTTTAACTATGATTTCAGTTGATGGAGAACACCTGTTCAGTTGTGTTAGACATGAGAACTCACACGAGTTTCCAAGCTCAGTTTTTCCTTGATCGGGAAATGATGTTTGTCAAGTTTCTATAATCTGGCTGCAGCAAGACTGGCTGTTTTCAGCTGATCCACTTAAAACAAGTCCGGTAATCCCTGGTTCCAACGAACTGGCTGGCCTACTTGAATTGTTCTTGGCTTTCAACGGAACAGAAAAAGACCACGGATTCTACTGTTGAAAATATGTGGAAATATTATGAAGAAGACGAAAGAAAGAGGGAAAAAATGTCACAATATGAATATATATATATATAATAGTAATAATAATAATAAAAAAGGGTCCATTTTTTCAAATATGCTCCCTCTTCTTCTTCCTCTGCCTCTCGAATGCAGGCATCGACTCTACTACCGTCACTGGATTATTAGAAACTGATGTCTCTCGCAACGCTTCCCTGCTGTCAATGAAATACACAGCTGTGGTGTAGGATTTGCTCTCTGTTCGAAGACGTTATTTCCACTACATACTACACAAGAAACCACTGAACGAATCTGCCCCAAAGCCCGGAACTCACCAAATCTCCCTTTCTCCATGGCTGAAATTCTTGCACTGCAGGTCCCTCTCACTGCTTTGCCTGCACACAGCAGAGTAGAGAACTCTTTAACGTTAATAAAATTGAATATGCATCTGAGAGAAAAGGTCAAGAGAATATGACATAAACAGAGCAATACTCTATAAAGAATCTTTTAAAATTTTTTTTTTGGGGGAAATGTCTGATGCATTGCATTAAAGGACAAAGTTATGCAACTGTTCTGTATTACATCATATCGTCATCTTCTGAAAGCATATGCTGAGAATGACAAAAGAGACAGCAACTAATAGTGGTGGCCTGCAGTGAAGTTTTGGCAACAATATGCCTCAAAAACTTTCCCAACCAAAACCCACGTGAGATCATAAAATGACCCAACTGCAGGTCAATACAGTTGGTACCTGAACAACGAAAAGTGGGTTGGGGGGGGG
>CXYZ01003051.1:2170307-2211443 GCA_900006705.1 Sonneratia caseolaris
GGGGGTGGGGCTGGGGTGGAGGGGTGCGGATGTGATTTAGCCATTCTTCAGTTGAGCATTTCATGGAAAACCAACAAGCCAATGTAAACAAACGGATAAAAAAGGAACAATACTGACCCTTTGATAACCTATTATAGCCTAGGGCATCCCTGTGAACCTCTTGCAAAATTAAATTAGATGAATTCATGGGATCATGAAGAAATACACAAAAGGAATATGCATGCAGCAGGTAAAAAAAAAAAACCTTCAAACTAATGTTACTTGTCTGTATCCTTAACAGGCACTTTTGGAACTACTAGGGGGCACTGGGCAACACAAATATCTAAAACGTGTTGTTTTTGGTTCAATAATTGACAAACCTCTCAGAATTTGGATTTACCTGAGAGTACAAGAAGGTGCCAAGGACAGCAATGGCTGCTCCAAGGGCATTGACGGGCTGTACAGGGGTGTGGAAGATGATGATTGATGAGACGATGACTGATATCCGCTTCATCGTGTTCCCGATGCTGAAGGTCAATGGAGAGATCTCATCCAACGACATGTAGGAGACTTGGTTGTATAGGTGGTAGAACACACTCTGGGCTGCCATCCACCTAATATTTTGTCACAGGCAAATACCAGCAGTCATTACAAATAATTCTTTAGTGCAAAGAAAATTGAGAAATGTACAAATAACAATCACTGAAAGCAACCTAGAACCAAAATTGTTTGCTCTTTCATGAACAAGAATGTAATCCTCAACTTAATATTAGTGAAAAACAGGATAGATTCTAAAGCATTTCTAAGCACTGTACAATGTATATAATCTCTTTCAGGATAACATTAATCCCTGAATGAATTCCATAGAAGAAAATTCAATAAGAACCACTGTTTGAGGCCCCTCAATCTGGGGCATCATGAGTCAGTTGGGTGTCGCTAGAAGGGTCATGTCCTCAGCATCAGGGAATATTATTGTAACTATAACAATTTACTGATCTGCCTTCCAATTACTAGTTATTGGCCAAATTACTCTAACAGGTGGCATCTCGGAGCAAACCATGCGAGATTATGTTGTCAAAATATTCCTTGTTAAGACTCAACTGGAATCAAACTACTCACTGATCAGTCAAAAAGACCAAGGGGAGAGAGAGCAAACTAAGAGCAAGCCAGAAAAGAAAATAAGTTGCCAGTTCTCATGTGGTTACCAAACAATCTGGGGTCCAATCTCAGACAGGGCCTTCTGAAACCCAGCAGCCCACATCTGTGGTCCCTCCACAGCAATTGCAAATGGAGTGAGAATTAAGAGAGACAGCATAGACAGGCAGGCATAGTAGTTCATTCCACTGACTGATTTTCCCTTCATGCCCCTCTTCGAGAATATATTGCGGAATACAAAGGCAAGATTTGATATCATGGCCCCCATGAAACCTGAGAAGGGAAAAAAAAAAAGAATAAATGCATATTCTCATGACAATTTCTGGAAAAAAAAAGCCCTCAAAGGAAAAACAATCAGAAATTCATTTCCACATTCACCGAGGTACCAAATGACACCAAACACGTTGACCCACCAGCAACGTTGACTGCCCCAAATGAAAGTTCCAACAATAACATATCAAACTCTCCCATCTAACACCCAGCGAGAGAATCAACTCCAAGCAAGAGATTAAACATTGTCCAAGAGCAGCTTCTTTCCAATCATTAGACAAAACTAGATGACCATGGAGAGAATATATATTCAATGTTTGAAATCCTTCACTCCGGGGATTTACAAGAGATCATAAGCTCAAAGATGACAATTGAAAAACAAAATGAACAAAGCCTATGAAGAATGGAGAGTTAATACCAGTCATGTTAAAGTTGAGCTCGGTCACAGCAGCAAGGGCACAGCCACCAATGATAGGTATAAGGGACAAGTACACTGAGACTGGGAAGGTCTCACCCAAGAGGAACCTTGACACCAACACACTGAAAGCAGGCTCACCGCTCTTGATGATGTGTGTGAATGAAACTGCAACCTTGGACATGCTCACAGTAGCTGCTACATGTCCAATAGTATGTGCCACAGCAACCTGAACCAAGAATCAGACGACAAGTAAGATATTTATATAAAAAATTAAAAGAAAAAAAAAAGCATAATAGACAAGCTGATCGTGAACTGTAAAATTCCTAATGGAAATTGAACAAGTCTGCCATAGGCTGCCTAATCTAGTCTATTACCACAAAAGCAACATAAACATTAAAATTTCAGACTTCATGATTTTATCTTGACCCTGATGGGCTCATCAGTAAAAACTAGGACTCAATTTTACTTTTACAGCAAAGAAAAGTAGCTCATTGAGTTGATCATTCATTATAAAACACAAAAGAAGAAAATTAAAACATTCAGTTTTTCCCAGGTTGATTTCTTTTTTCTGAGACGAGGACTAGAAAGACATGCAAATTAAGATCTCACTAGCTCTCCTTTCTTCTACTTCCCATCGACCAGATAGGAAGACAATACAGCAAATAACTGAAAGAAGACATAAGACAGGCAAATTTAGATTCCAAGTTCTTCCCTGATTTACATTCCTTTGATGCTGTAAGAAAAGAATAAAACACGCAATGTAAAACATCCAACTTCTCCCATGTTCTCCACTCCGCCATCAACCTAACGGAAACCCAAGAAACGCATAAATGTCCAAACTTCTAGTTGTCCACTTAATACCGGCTTCAGCTCATGGCATTAAACATAAAAGGCATGAAAAATTGAAGCTCAAGGGCCTTTTTTTCTCCTAATTCCTCATCAACCAAACAGGAAGAGAGAGAGAAAAAAAAGAGTTCATACCGGAAACAGGGTCTTCCAGAACTCAAAATCGGTCTCTGGGGTATCGGCAATTCTTGTAGCCCAAGAGATCAACATCATGAGAGACCCAACAGCTAAAGACAGGGTCGAGGTCAACCAAGGGTAGGGATATGCATTCAACACCTTCTTGTTGTAAATATTGAATACCACATTCAGAGCCCACCAGGTGGCGAAGTAGACTCCAATCTTCAGCCTCTTCGAGGCGTCTGATCCCGCCACTGCCTCTGACCGGTCGGCCTCATAGGCGCTGCATTTGGTCAAAGCATCCTCCTCTGGGGCACAGCTTCTTGCTGATCCAAAAGATCCGACCGAGGAGACATGCAAGGGTCTTGAGAATGAGAGTGTGGTTTGTCGGCTGATCCTTCTCGCCGGTAAAGTAGGCAGGACGGAGGATCTTCTGGTGGAGATCAATGACCTACTCCCGGAAACAAACTCAGACCCGTGAAGCGGTCTCAGAGATTGAGATCTCAAAGAACAAATCATCGTACTCCGCAGGAGAATACCACTGATTCTCGAGCAGAGATAAAGAAAAAAAAAGCGTTTTTTATTGGTGTTTTGGTAACTATAAAACAAAGGGAACCGGTCTCACAAACCGAAGAAGAGTTATATTTTACTGGGATCACACGACACCGCAACGCAGCTCGAAAGGACTGATGTGAAGATATTCGAAGTTCAAAAACAGACAGCTGCAGGAAGAGAGAAGGAAGAGATGAAAACTAACGATTTCTGTTTCCTTCTCCCAGAAAGACAACTGAACCATAAATCAAAGTCCACCGCTTTGAAGGGCAATTGAGAAAAATTTTCAACGGTTGGGGTTTGGTAGTGATGGTGGGGCGGATGGAATATTAAATAAGGCACGCAGCCACAGGGAAATAGAGAGGGAGAAGACACGGCTGTGAATTACAATACAGAGGAAAGGGTTTTTGCACAGTGATTCTGCTCTGAGATCTCAGTCCAACTCCAACAACGGCCACAGCGTCACCTACCACAATGTCGCGTGAGTCGTCAGTGCCGCCACCTTTCCGTGTGTCAAGAAACAGTAGTAGATAGATCTTCCATTGAAACAAACCGTGCTGGAACTAACCACTTCTTATGCTCACATTCATCTTCCCGATAGATCGGTCTACCAATTAAAGATCGAAGTGCCATGTGGGTCTATACAGACCATTACAGGAATCAAACATTATGCTCTACAAGTGTAATCCCGGGCCTGATTGCACCGGAAACATCGCTGATCGATCCATATGATAGATACGAAGAGACGACATAAAGCAACGGGGCCACTGCACCGGTTCTGCCTGTTCATGTCTTGGTTGGATTTGACCTTGCCACTGTCGTTGTTTCCTTCCAAATACTTATCATGGAATCAGAGGAAATTGAAAAATTATTCAAATTCAGGAATTATTTTAGAAAATGTATTTATTTAGGGGCAGAATTCCTGAAATTGCTCGAGTTGGTCCTTGGCCACACGGCCCAGCCGAGTGCTACTCGGGCCCCGTTGCAGGACGAACCCAGCCCATCAAGCCCGAGTCCGGACCCGAGCTCGCATATCATCGGGTTCGACTCGCATCGTGAACAGCAAAGCGATGCCCTCTCTTACTAATAGAAGACGGAAGAAGAACATACAGACGATAAAAATAAAAATAAAAAATCGGACGTGATCGCGGCAAAAATGTTTGGGCCTCAGCCCTTATGGACCTTAGTTTTATGGGCTGGGCCTCCTCAAGGTCTGACCCAAGCCCCATCACACATCGTACAACGCTTTTCTCCCCACGGTAATACGTTAACGAACGTCCAATAAAAACAGATAATAACATCTCAATTCTTTAATTAAAAAAATTAATCAACTATAAAAGAAATCAATACATCTTAAAAAATGTAATTATTAGATTAAAAAAAGGAAACTAAAAGTATACTAATATAGTGTAACAGTTCCATAAAATACACCGTATTATAAATTTTTGTAGTTACTTAAATGACGATCGACTATACAATATGAATCCCGCAATTATGGAAAGAAGTAAATACAAAATATATTCATTATATAGATAAATTACTTAGGATTAGTCAACAGTATTGCCATTTCCTGTCACCAGACTTTGGAGTTACTGCCCAACTGATCTTGCCAAAAACCCCAGTTACTTTTGGCTTTGGGCATGATGGATCCATTAATTAGTAAAATTCTTAAAATTATTCATTCGTATGATTTAAATATGAGAATCAGTTATGGATAGTTGCCGAAAATAGTTAGTTAGAGCCATTAATTATATGTAATTTTATATTTTACATGAAATCAATGATACTATTCACCCAAGAAAGAAAGATTTTAATTTGAGGAATGAGATTTACTCTTGTCAGTGTTACGAAATAAATTTCTGGTTTAATTTTGATCAATTTATCAGATAAATATTACTTTTTTACACCTGACCCAAAAAAGAAGAAGAAGAAGAAGCTTACTGCCTTCAATTTTTGCCATATATTTATAAATAAGTTCAACTGGGCATAGGAAAATGATTATCAAAGGAAAAAAGTTGTTCATCATCAACCCTGCAAATATGGCATCAGCCTTCTCCCCAAGCCTCATCTTCCATTGCCTTGTAGTCATGCATAGCATCGTAAGCTTCAGCCATTCACAGCCGATCGGGTTGACTCTCCGACTCATCCCCCGGTTCTCCCCTGAGTCGCCCTTCTACCCCGGGAACCTCACCTTCGAGGAGAAGGTCGAAAGATGGATCGAGCTGTCCATGAACCGAGCCCGTTACATCAGTTACCTGTCAAACAGGAACTCCTCGATGTCGACCGACAACCTCCGTCTGTGGGTTCGCCCGGACAACTACTACTACGTCACGAAGGTCCAACTTGGGACCCCGGCGTCTACCCAAACCCTGCTGGTGGACACCGGAAGCGACCTGCTGTGGACTCAGTGCCCTCCCTGCATCAGCTGCTACAGCCAATCCATCCCGATGTTCGAGCCGGACCGGTCGACGTCGTACTCGAAGGTGCCCTGCGACGATCCGGTGTGCGCCCGGCACAAATGCGTCGACGGAGAATGCAGGTACCTCAGGGTTTATGCGTCGGATGCTGAGACTCGAGGGTTGGTCTCGAGGGAGACGTTCACCTTCGAGTCCAACCAGGGCCCCACGGCTGTGCCGGGCTTCGTGTTTGGGTGCGCCAACGACAACAAGGGGTTCACTTTTGACCAGCATGCGATCTCTGGGATCATGGGTCTGAACCTCGGCCGCGACTCGTTGGTCGCCCAGCTGTTCGACCGGATCCAGGGTCAGTTCTCGTATTGCTTGGTGTATAGCCCAGGCGAGGTGACTGCTCAGAGCCCGCTGAGGTTTGGGGAGGATACGGTGCTCCCGCCGAGACGGGACATCAACACGATCAAGATCGTCACCCCGAGAACCTTCAAGGCCTTCTACGTGGACTTGATCGACGTCAGCGTCGGGGACAAGAGGATCGGGTTCGCTCCGGGCACCTTCAACCTCGATTTCAACAGTGGCGAAGGAGGCTGCCTATTCGACACGGGAGCATCAGCCATGTTCTTCCCCCGGGAGCCGTACGACGCCGTAATGAAGGAGTTCGACGAGCATTTCAAGTCATTTAACCTGGAGAGGGTGCACGGTGTCTCCAGGAGCTTGGAGTACTGCTATCGGTACCATCCCAAGTTCCGGGCTTATGCGTCCATGACGCTGCATTTCCGAACGGCTGACTACGTGGTGGCGCCGACCTATCAGTACTTCCATTTCGAGCAGAGGGGGTTTTTCTGCGTGGCGGTGATCCTCTTTCCGGCAGACGGCCGGAAGACGGTCATCGGAGCGTGGCAGCAGCAGGATATGAGGCTTCTCTACGACCTCAAGAAGGGATTAATCAAGTTTGTGCCGGAAAACTGTGCCGCAGATCAGTGATGAACTAGTCTCATCCAGGATTCATATGTCTCTCTGCGGCCATTTGGGCTTCGAAGCTAAAGTTTCATCGTCAATGAAATTTACTGCATTTCTCAACCCTGGGGATGAGACGTTGGCTTCAACTGGGGACAGTAATTGTAAGAGGCTCACTGCGATGACACCAATTCTCCACCTTACTGATAAAGTCCTCTACAATTTGCCGGCCCATGAGCCTTCTCTCGTAATGGATTGTGTGAACAGGAAGACTGAAATTTCAGCCTTTAACCCCCTGGCAGCTCCAAGGTCACATGCTCGTGGAGGGTCAGTGACAAAATGGAGGGAACCTCCTCCCGATCCGTTAACCCCATCCAAACAAACGGTTAATTTGGGCTGGAATTTCTGGAAAAAAGAAATTGAAGAAAGGCTGAGCTTGACGACTTCGGATCGGCCTGTGGTGTCAAACTTCATATTCATCATCGACCGACTATAGTAACCAGAAATAAAGCCTGGAACCAACGAGAGATAGAAGAAGTGGAAAGACAGTCCACTCTTTATTCCGATAACCCCGAATAAAATCCATAATCTCTGAAGTTTATCTTTAGCCATTAAATGGAATCGAGATAAAGTCAGTTCTTGGGCAACGATTCCGGGCAGCACCTACTTCTTGCTGGGAAGCTTCTCTATCAACTCCGGTATCACCTCAAACAGATCTCCAATGAGCCCATAATCAGCAACCTGTCATTCCATCGCATTTCTAATAAGTAATGGGGCAAGCGAAGAGAAAAATGAGTGATACCGATGCGTCAGACCGAAAATATTCTCCGGCTAATGGATCAGAGATGCTTATTAGACTGAGAACAAGGCTTCCATAAAGATTGAGAGAGAGAGGAATCACCTGAAAAATTGGAGCATCTGAATCCTTATTTACAGCAACAATAACCTTGGAATCCCTCATGCCAGCTATATGCTGAATGGCACCCGAGACTCCGAAAGCCATGTAGAGTTCTGGGGCAATAATTTTTCCAGTTTGACCAACCTGAAAAGGCAATCCCAGTCACAAGATAAGCCACAGACCATAAAAGACCGAGTCTACTGCTCTTCCCCCATAATTCTCAAGTTCTGGTCCAGGCAACTCCATTGCATTAACATTCATATCTCAAAGACAACATGAGTAATGAAGCAAGCCAAAGAACTGCAGAAGCGGCAAAACGTGGCAGTTATTTTACTTTACCTGAAGGTCGTTTGGAACAAATCCTGCATCTACAGCAGCTCGTGTGGCTCCAACTAAACAAAAGGAGGATAAAAGAGTCACATTTGTTGTCAGAGGACGAGCAGTTATTACAATAGAAACAGCATGTCCTAAAACTATACACAATTTAATATCAACATAATATGATAAGGACATGAAAGTGCATGCATCAGGACCGTGTGAGTTTGTGTGTTTACTTTCCATAAAGGAAAAGATGTCAAAAGGCATCAAAGAACACAAGCTTGTGTTGGGGGATAACCTGCAGCACCAAGTTTTTCAGCAAGCTTCTCTATCATCTTGAAATTTTCTGCACTTTTCAATCCCCTCCCACCGGTGACCACAATCTGTGCATTTCCTAAATCAGGACGTTCTGTATCTTGAGAGGTAAGCTTCAAGTACCGAGATTTACTGATAGACTCTGCAGCAAAAAAGAGTAGACAGTACCGTCCTGTCAGGCAAACAATAATTCTTAAATTCTGGAACGAGCATTGTTCAGCCATGCATATCCTGCTACTGTCTCGTTTAATTCTATATTTTTTCCTATTTCAGTTAAAAATCCTTCAGCATTTTTATTTTTTCAAGTTATGCCTTTAGGAATCATCTTGCAGTAGAGAGATCATGGAGCAGAGAACAAACAGACCTTCCTCAAAGGTTGAGAGATCAACCTGAGAAATGGAGGCATCATTAGATTTTGAATCGTTGTCCTGCAGGTCCACCGGAAAAGATGTTGATCTGATTGTCAATAGGCAAGGGTCAGCACCTGTGTACCGAACAGTGCAGAGAGCATTGCCAGCGTAGATAGGCCTATATTGGAATTGCAAAGAAATTTGAGTTAGATATTCTCTGGGCAATTGTCCTAGAAAGAAAAGAAGCAGTTTACACAAACAATCAACACTTGCTCGAAAAATTAACTTGAAGGCACACTCGCCTGACAAACTGCTGAGGTTCTGGAATTTCCGTAACATCAGTCACCGGAGAGACATCTAAGAGGGCAGCAGCTCGAGGAACAATATTCTTCCCGAACGAACCAGATGCAGCAACCACGTGAGAATATCCCCCTGTTTGCTGAACCAGCTGGATGAGCCTGGCCCAAGGCTCAGCAAGAGGATGTGTAAATCTATCTGAGTCAGCTATAAGGACCTGCGAAGTAAAAGTTTCATCATGCAACAAACATAGGAACACTTCCTTGGGATGTGCTGACATCCGGCACATAAAAATTAATCTAGAACGGCAAGGAGAACAAGAAAAGGTATGATCTCCTTTCATTCCCCATCAATTATCTGAAACCTGTTAAAGAATTTCACAGCAGGCTGAAGATTTCTATCCTCTCACAACAGTCAAAATCATATAGAGCATAGCAAAACAAAAATTTTCCCTCGGTGATGAATATCCAAGCTCAAATTATCCCACATAGAAAGGTTATAAAAAGAAAACACGGCAGACCAGAAAAAGCTAACAAGATAAGACTACCTTTGAAACCGAGGGATGACATGAAGAAGCACTTGAAGCCGCTTTCTCAAGGGATGGACCAGAACCAGCCAACAGGACCGTAATAGAATTGTCCTGGCTAAGCAATTTCGCTGCCTCTACCGCATTCACTGATGATGCTTTGATGCAACCGCCTTCATGTTCTGCTATAACCAACGTGCTTATCTATACCCAATTAAAAGTTCATCGAATCAGTGGGCTGCAACTTCTAAAATCCCAAACTTTCACCAGTGGACTGGTAATCTACGTGGAGTTTGGCTCCAAATCTCCTAATCGAGAGCCCCAGAATCATAAAGATGAATAAAAGTTCACGCCTTCCGATTCGATTAGAGACAAACAACGGAAATTTCAACATGGGTACCTCGTATAATGGCTTCTAACAGACAAATTCTTTCTTCTTAAACGAGCGAATGCATGAGATACTTGGACAGATTGAAGAGCTTCTCGTTGTCAAAATTCGACTTACAGTTCTTGAAGCGGAACTGATGGGGAGATATCGGGTGACAGAGAGTTGAGAAGCTCTTCTACGGATCGCTCCGAGCCACCCACGCGTCGCCATACTTTTCTTTTCTGGTTGAAACAGGGACTATGTTTCTGTCCCTTCTTGTTTTTTCCTCCAGATTATATAGCAGATTTAAAAATTCCCCTTTTTCTTCCTATTTTTCTTGCTGCCAAAAATTGCTTCTTCTTCTCCTTTTTTTTCCTGAATATCGAAAGATTGCTTTTTCCCATATACATGGAATTCAAAACCGTGTCTTTTCCTAATTTAAGAAAAATGAATTACTGTTTGGACGATTAATGCGTGATTGAGTTAAGATAAAAACTCCAGCATGTCGCCTGCCAGTTGACCAAATCTCTCAGTCAATCTTATCCTTCGTTAACTTTTCGCAGAAGGACCAGAATTGTCTTTTATCTTCCTTTGTATACTAATCAAGCTCAAGTAGTCTGAGCTCTGCCTGTCCGGATCATAGATCTTGTCCATTCAAACTCGGAAATAAACCGTACTTAGCCAAAATCACGAGCCAATCACATTTTGTAATTTGTTTTAGAGGAAATATGTTATCTTGCACATTTTTACATGATTCAAAAGTGTTTTTTCTTTAGATTTTGAAACATATTAAAAAATTTGATAGATTTTGATTAATTTTATTGGAATTTAATTCATTGCTTGAGGAGTAATTTTTCTTCAGACTTGTGGTGTCCTAACTTCGGAGAGAATCAGACGGGACAGTTGGGATTTGGCTCGAATTGGAGCGGTCTCCGAGGATTTGCTGTCTACTTATGACCAAAACAATGTCAACCGTCTCCCTCCTCCTCCCCTTCCTTTGACAGAGCACAGAACCGACCACCATAATCGACATCTGAGGGAGTCAATTCAACCAAACTCACGTATTCCGAAAATCACCTGACCTTTCGAGCAATAAAAGACAAAAGCCAAGAAAGAGGGTCGAATTGCAGACCCAAAAAATAAAACGAACAAGAAAAGGAAGGAAAAAGGAGGAACTTGCTGGAGATTTCTCGCTGTTTCAACTGTTTCTTTTGTCATCTGGGTCCCCTTTGATTGATATTCTGAAGGCCCTCGAGGGCGTGTTGACAGATATATATTTTCTGGGTGGGGCGTTTCTGTAGATTGGCTTCCTAAAAGACTACATTTCAGCAGGAACGAAGAGAAACTTGTTTCGTTGTCTTTTGTTTAGAGAGGTAAAAAATGTGGAGAGCAGAACCTGTTGTTCCTGCAGATTCTTTCTATCAGGTCCGACCCGAGTGCACCGATGTTCCTAAGACTCGTTTTAAGATCAAGGTTTGTCTCCCCCTTTCTGCCTCTCCCCGTTCCCAGTAACGTCATAGCTATCACTTCTTACGTTTGGCTCGACATCTGATAGTGAGTAGGAGGCAATGACAGAACGATGCCATTATGTGATCGGGCCAATCTTTGTATTTTCGGACTCCTAGTATCAGAATGATGATCCAGATTTGGAAATTGTCTAGTGAGTTCTTAAAATTCATAGTTGCATTGGCAGATGGGGTATAGGAAAAATCACAATGCTGGCAGTTTATCATGTCGAGGCAAAGCTCAAATAATACGGAGAGTGTAAATTGGAGGAAGTACAAAACAAGGATGATGTCTTCTTGAATGTATTGCAGGCTGGAAAAACTTTGAGCGAGAGGAAATGGCGCGCAGCATTTTCTCCGGAAGGACATCTCGACATAGGGAAAGTTCTGAGTCGAATCCAACGTGGGGTAAGCACGACGAACACCAGTCAGTCATTCATGATAAATTCCCATAGCCTTGCCTTTTCATTTCTCCTAAATATCAATGCATAAGTTAGGTTTGCTCTTCTTTCCTCCTGCCATGTTCAGGGTATTCATCCATCAATCAGAGGAGAAGTCTGGGAATTTCTTCTAGGATGCTATGATCCCGACAGCACGTACGAGGAAAGAGAGCAGATAAGACTACGCAGAAGGTAACCTATCTTTGCCGTTTGGCTGGAGTTGCTCCCCAATGGAAATAGAAACTCATTCACCGGGCATCAATTGTTTCCCTTACGATTTAGGGCACGGTATATAAATTGGAAGGAAGACTGTCGGCTACTGTTTCCAATCATCGGCAGTGGTCGGTACGTGACAGCACCGATAATTACTGAAGAGGGTTATCCCATCCAAGACCCCATAGTCCTCCTGCAGACTAAACCTGAAGCCCAAAATGGTGACCTCATTGATCCTAATTCCAACCCAAGACCTAATACAGAGGTGGAGCCTATAAAGGACAAGAAAGAAATCCAGTGGAAGCTCACACTTCACCAAATAGGTTGGTAGCATTTCCCTGGATATCTTTTCTCCGATGTATGTTCACGAATGACTTATGATGCAAACAATCTAACTACTTTTCGCTTGAAATGTACAGGTCTTGATGTGGTTCGCACGGACAGAACATTGGTATTTTACGAAAAGCAAGAAAGCTTGTCCAAGCTTTGGGATATTCTTGCTGTTTATGCCTGGATAGACATAGATGTCGGCTACTGCCAAGGTCATCGACTGATAAAGTCATTTTCTTTCCTTTCTTACAATTAAAAAATGTAATTGTAACAAGGGTTTATCAAACAGACTGGGGATTATCTTAACTGAAATTGATGTTTTACCAACCCAAGTTGCATCAGAGCTGAACCCTTATCTCTTTATCCTCTATCTTGTGACGAGGGGTCTTAGATTTGGAATATTATGGCAACATGAACAGGGATGAGTGATCTTTGCTCCCCGATGTTAATGCTTCTTGAAGATGAAGCGGATGCTTTCTGGTGCTTTGAACGTTTGATGAGGAGATTGGTATGCTACTTTCTGTTGCTTCACTTCATTGGTTTATGAGATAGCTTCTGATGGTTATCTTCTGTTTTTGAGTGCTACCCCTGCCTAGTGGATTCACTTTATTGATTCCTCCTGCTGGTTTCTTTTGCCCGCAACAACAAAAAGCGAGGAAATTTCAGATGTACTGGTAGTTCCGTAGGAGTGGAGTCGCAACTTAACGATTTAGCCTCAATTACTCAAGTTATTGACCCAAAGCTTCACCAACACATTGGTATTACTCTGTTCGTTGTTCTGTTGATGCTAGGCAATCCATGTCCATCACCCCAAATATATGTATGGCCTAAAATATTTGTGCTTCACAGAACAACTTGGTGGAGGTGACTACCTCTTTGCTGTCCGGATGCTTATGGTTCAATTCCGTCGGGAGTTCTCCTTTGGTGATTCCCTCTACCTTTGGGAGGTAATAGTTTGATTCTGCGCTAACATAGAAATTTTCACTAGATAACAAGATGATGAACTTTGTTTCTCCTGTTCTTGTTGAAGATGATGTGGGCTCTAGAGTATGACCCGGACCTGTTTTACATGTACGAGGAGCCCGAGTCATCAACCGAGAGATCCAAAGGACAGCCCAAGTCCACAAGGCAATGTGGGAAGTTTGAGAGGGAAAACATGAAGAATGCTGGAAAGAGCTCCGAGGCTCCTCTGCCCATCTCCATTTTTCTCGTTGCCAGTGTCTTGAAAGATAAGAGCAATAAACTGCTGAACGAAGCTCGAGGCCTTGATGATGTGGTTAAGGTCAGTTCTGGAATCTCACAGGATCAGAGCGCCTTCTTGGAATGTATTCCGCTTCTTTCTCTTCTCGGTTGAGGATTCATTTACCTTGGCTGGATGCTTTGCAGATATTGAATGACATGACTGGGAATCTGGATGCGAAAAAGGCTTGCACCGGGGCCCTGAAACTTCACAAGAAGTACATGAAAAAAGTAAGATATTTTCTTCTATATTGGCTTTCGTCTAAATCATCTCAACATCAAGAAAAGACTGTTAGTGAAGATAACCTGCTTCATTATTGGAATTTGCAGCAGGTGCCAAAGAAGCCATAGCATGGAACTCAACACTCCTGAAAGGAAAAAGGTTGACGAATATAATGAGACACGTTGACGGTGTCGACACATTCCTGGTGAAGATCTGACAGCTTGGAGCAGCCACAGATTAATTTGTATTAGCAGGAGCTTAGGTCACACGGAAGATAATGCGGTAGCTGTCTGTTGTAAGTTACTAAGGATCTGATGGAATACGGAGACAGTCGGTTTGCTTGTACATGGAATTGTATCAGTGAAAACTTATTTGCCAGTTACGTACTCTCTTGGTTTTTGGGAAATCAGTTCAGGGAATGAGCGGTTAAGGAGGAGATCTTACTGTCCAACTATGAAATGTTCGGTCTTCATGGAGAATGCAGGCATATCAAACAACTGGAGATCGATGTGGAATAAGAGAATAAATCTATTGACTTGAATTGAACCTGACAGTTCAAACTTTAATTTAATCAAGATTGCGAGTTGAGGTTAACTCAGATGAAAAAAAGAAAAGAAAAAAGAAGCCACCTCTTGTAGGTAGAGCTCATCTAAATACCAGTTCGGGCATTAATGAGGTATATATGATTATTCCAACCTGATGTGGCGTTGCCAATAAACAGTTGAAATCTCCGCTGCCATCAACCACTCATTCCACCGTCTTCGGGAGCATATGCATGGCCGCTCAAATGTGGAAACGACTAGCAGAGAAGTGATCATATGAGCAAGCCATTCTTCAGAATTGAGTTAGTCGCAAGTTAATAGGCATCTGAAGATAAAGCCGGCTGTTCTAGTTCTAACTTATACGATGGCAAAGGTGGCAATCTTAGCAGCTGTGCATGGAGTGCTCCTGGTGGCTGTGACGGCCAGGACCACCACGCTGACGGTGGAGGTCGGGGAGGAGGAGAACCAGAGGAGGAGGGGATCATCAGGTAGCTGCTGGGACCAGCTCCAGAGGGCGCAGATGCTGAGCCACTGCCAGGATTTCCTCTCGGAGGTCTCCAGGGGAGGTTATGGCTAAGAATGTGGATATGGAGGCAGCCAATACGGCACTGGCAGCAGCCGTGGGGTGATGGGAAGCCGGCACTTCTTTGCATGCTGCAACCAGCCAAACCGAATGGACGAGCAATGTGTGTGAGCATAACACAAAATTCACTTTGCAGGGATAGAGACAAACCATTAGACAAACCGATTGGTCAGATCTCTAGCTAATACTGTCTTCTGATATATATATTTGCAGATGTGAGGGGCTGAGGGAGATAGTTAGGGAGCAGCTGCAGGGAATGCACGGAGGGCAGGAAGTGCAGCAGGTGATGGAGTGTGCCAGGCGGCTGCCGCAGATATGTTGGATCGGGCGGAGCTGCCTCGAAATCCAGGCACCAGTTCCCATCTAAAACGTCAGACTTGGAGCCAACGACATCCAACAACCCTCTTGAATAAAAAAAAAAAGCTAACCATGTCTCTCTGTAGAATACATGTAGAGAGACATGGTGAGCCTTGCTGGCATAATAGAAGTTCCACACTTTCGTTTTGTAATGAGTATGCTACCTATCTAATAAAACAAAGCTACCTCTTTCTTTTTGCCGTGTGCTGGATGGATCTGGTTTGTAGTCCACAAGGCCCGCTCCATCAACTTTTTCGGCCGTATCCAAGCAGCACGGTGTGGAGGTAGAATCTCCACAGTGTGTCCTGGCTGCTGATCATTTTTCCGATATGGTCGTGAGATTGATTATGCATTCCAAGACCGACCAAAATGTTCGGAACTGTGCTTTCTCCATCGATTTGGATCCGTCTCCAAACAACCGGCATGATGAAAATGGCTTGGTTCTCTGCCAAAACATAGACCCGAAGTCTTTCTGCTATCTTCTTGTCCCTCTGGATGAATGAGGTTAAGAATTGGACACAGGATCAGGTTCTGGATGGCAGATTGCTTCATTATTGTCGTCTGTACATCGGCTTAAACAGAGACTGACAAAGTCATTAGCTAGTCCAGAGTTTTTTTATCTCCATTCAAATGCTAGGAATCCTCTCTGAAGAACTAAGACTTGAAAGATAAACTGAATAAGTTACGCGATGGTTGCAAAGATATGCGTACTTGCAAGGAAGCTTTATGCAGAACAACAGTTCATTATTATCAAACCATAGCACCAGAAGAGTTTACAGACTCTCATTCAAGCCTGTGAACCCAGTCCACAACTAAAGTAAAATCCAACAGAACCACCTAAAGACTTGGGACAGGCTTCATCCTCAGACAGACCTAGAAACCACCACGAAGACGGAGGACAAGATGCAGGGTCGACTCCTTCTGGATGTTATAGTCCGCGAGAGTGCGGCCATCCTCAAGTTGCTTCCCAGCAAAGATCAGCCTCTGCTGATCTGGTGGAATGCCCTCCTTGTCCTGGATTTTTGCCTTGACATTATCAATGGTGTCAGAACTCTCAACCTCCAAAGTGATGGTCTTTCCAGTCAAGGTCTTCACAAAGATCTGCATGCCTCCCCTGAGGCGAAGCACCAAATGCAGGGTTGACTCCTTCTGAATGTTATAATCGGCAAGTGTCCTCCCATCCTCAAGTTGCTTCCCAGCAAAGATCAGCCTCTGTTGGTCCGGTGGTATACCCTCCTTGTCCTGAATTTTTGCCTTTACGTTATCAATGGTGTCTGAGCTCTCCACTTCCAGGGTAACTGTCTTCCCAGTCAAGGTCTTTACGAAGATTTGCATGCCTCCTCTCAAACGGAGGACCAAATGAAGGGTGGACTCCTTCTGGATGTTGTAATCTGCCAGGGTCCTCCCATCCTCCAGCTGTTTCCCCGCAAAAATAAGCCTCTGCTGGTCTGGAGGAATTCCTTCCTTGTCTTGAATTTTGGCCTTCACATTATCAATGGTGTCTGAGCTCTCAACCTCAAGGGTGATGGTCTTTCCAGTAAGGGTCTTCACAAAGATTTGCATGCCTCCTCTCAGACGAAGGACCAGATGGAGGGTGGACTCCTTCTGGATGTTATAGTCAGCCAAGGTGCGGCCATCTTCAAGCTGCTTACCAGCGAAAATGAGCCTCTGCTGGTCGGGGGGAATACCCTCCTTGTCTTGGATCTTGGTCTTTACATTGTCGATTGTATCAGAGCTCTCGACCTCAAGAGTGATGGTCTTACCAGTGAGAGTCTTCACAAAGATTTGCATCCCACCTCTCAAACGGAGCACAAGATGAAGGGTTGACTCCTTTTGGATGTTATAATCAGCCAAGGTACGACCATCTTCAAGCTGCTTACCAGNGCAAAAATAAGCCTCTGCTGGTCTGGAGGAATTCCTTCCTTGTCTTGAATTTTGGCCTTCACATTATCAATGGTGTCTGAGCTCTCAACCTCAAGGGTGATGGTCTTTCCAGTAAGGGTCTTCACAAAGATTTGCATGCCTCCTCTCAGACGAAGGACCAGATGGAGGGTGGACTCCTTCTGGATGTTATAGTCAGCCAAGGTGCGGCCATCTTCAAGCTGCTTACCAGCGAAAATGAGCCTCTGCTGGTCGGGGGGAATACCCTCCTTGTCTTGGATCTTGGTCTTTACATTGTCGATTGTATCAGAGCTCTCGACCTCAAGAGTGATGGTCTTACCAGTGAGAGTCTTCACAAAGATTTGCATCCCACCTCTCAAACGGAGCACAAGATGAAGGGTTGACTCCTTTTGGATGTTATAATCAGCCAAGGTACGACCATCTTCAAGCTGCTTACCAGCAAAGATGAGCCTCTGCTGGTCCGGAGGGATTCCCTCCTTGTCTTGGATTTTCGTCTTCACATTGTCGACTGTGTCAGAGCTCTCGACCTCAAGGGTGATGGTCTTGCCTGTAAGCGTCTTAACGAAGATCTGCATCTGTAGAACCCAAAAATACATATACAATCAGATTCCCGTGGAAAATAACATATTTGCAAGATTCCCTTTGATACAATTGGCGCAACCCAATAGAACAGCGAAGAACTCAAGACCGCAGACCATGATCAAGAGGGTGTAAGATTCACAAAGACGCGCGTCTAACTAATTGCTCCAGCACAAAAAGGTGTCTTTGATGAAATTGTTAAATTTGACAACCTAAAAAAAAAAAACCCTAATTTCTACACAGCCTCGTCAATCAGGGTTTTTACAGAAGAGAGATTATCCATTTCATACTAGATAATAACAATAGCCTAACAATAAAACACCCGCCTTGATATACAACAAGAAGTCAAGATGCTTCAAAACATAAAACAAGAAGCCAGATCAAAAGGACAGGAACCCGATCCACAAACAGACAGCAGAATCACATAAACCAGAAGGACCGATTCAACAACAGGATCGCGCAGTATGAACATAGAGGACGAGAAGAAGAATTACCTTGACGAGATTTAGAGAGGCTTCAGAGATTTTCAAGAGGGGGTAAAGAGATTCTCGTTTCTCAACGATATCGATGACCAGACCCCTGTCCGATCTCCTCAATTTATAGCACGGGGAGCCGCCTCAAATGACGCGAAGCGAAATTTCCCTTCTTTGCCCTGGCCGGCACGCCAAGATAATGTCCTATGGGGGTATTTTCGACAAATCAAGATTTTCGGGAGATCCACGCGAGCTTCCGGATGCGCGAGATCATTCATTTCACTTCTTGACCGGAGGTGGTTGGCGCGTGACTCCCACGTGCATTTGGTTATGATAGGGGGGAGAGAGAGGGAGATGGGCTTTGACAAGATGTAATGGGCCTTTATGGATCGAGCGGTTTGAGTCTGATATTTACTTACTTGGGCCGTAGTGAGGCCACACGTAAGGCCCAATGCCCCACCATCGCCGGGATAGGCAGTTGCTTCTCTGTCTGTCCTCGCAGTCGCCACAGCGGAAGCTGAACCGGGAAGTCAACGTGCGTGCGGTCCATCTCCGGCGACCTCATGCCGTCGATCCCCGTTCCGGTGACGCTAAGGGTAAGCGCGTTTTCCCATTTCATCTTTTTTCAGGTAGAATTTGAGAGCCTCTGGAACTGTAACTCGGAACAGCTCATGATATCCCCAATGACGGCTCAGCGACTGCAAATGATGCATTTTTGGGGAACAAAGTGTGATCGGGGTCTATATGATGCCTCCAGATGTGTTGAATTCACAGAGACAGCTGAAAGAATAACAGCAAAGGTTCGTGCTTTTGCTCTGTTTCGTTGTATATATAATGAAACCTGCACCAATTGTTCCAACATGCTGTAGCCTTTGAGTGGTGGATCATGGATATGCGCCAATGCACCGTCCCGTCAAAGGCACCTTACAGATGGTGTAAATCCAATCCCACATTTAGGGGTGCAAACGAGCTGAGCTACTTGCAGGCTACTCGGGATCTGCTCGATAGATACTCAATACTCAATAGGAAAGCAAGCTTAAACACCTTACAAGTGAGGTTGCAGGTTAAATATGTTGAATTCATGCTCGACTAAGCTCGTGAACAAACTTGAACTCAGTTTTTTATGGTGGGTCATCGAGCTTGAGCTTGCCAGTGCTTGGGCTTTGGCTCAGCTCGGTTGCAACCCGGGCCGCATTCTGCTGCAAAGTTTCCGTATTACCTAGCATTTACTGATGTCCATTTTTGGTTCTGTCTTGGGGTCTCCATTAAGATGGATGTCACATGGACCTGCAATGTTCCTCCGGGGAATGATGCAGTGGAGTTATAGCCTTGCAGGTGAAACTTCCGAAGCAAGCTCCGGAAGTGTATATGGCATGGAAAGATCTCCATTAGAGGTCACTTCCCCCTCTTGAATATAATATTCCAATTCAATTAGTTTATCCAGTGTCCCCTTTTCCAGATAATGTTTTCCAGCTTGTAAGCATCATCTCCCCATGTTGACATCTGTGAATTGGATAAATATAAGATACGACTCTTTGGAGCCCCGATGAGAGTCAGTTACACTCTTCACAATCAATGTATCTCTGACAAGTAAGTGTTAGGGGAAGGAATGTAATCAAAGCAGCTAATTTCACCATGTAATCGCGCGAATGGTGAGTCTCTGTGAAGTCTGCCGGCGACGAGTAAGAGGAAGAGCGTAACGTTCAAGGTGCAAATTCAGATGAGAATAAAGGTAAGAATAGAGGGCCGAAAGCAAAAGTAGGGGCCCGAAGATTCTTTTTCTTAGGCCTGCCAAGCAATCACAGGTGGCCCATAGACAAAGCAACTTGTCCGGATTAACAGTGCAGTCTGGTAGACAACAAAATAAGAAGACCAACGTTGACCACCATAACTTTCCCAAAATCAAGTGCTTCAATAGGCGAATTTGGCACCTACAGATCCAACGTGGTCACAGAGTAGAGCTAAGCAGAGTAGCCTTAGCTTTCTCACCCAAAACCATGCCACGATCTGCCGGCTGCTGTTGGCGCTGCCTCAGCTTCATCCTCACGCTCGGGCTCACGGCCCTCTTCCTGTGGCTCAGCCTTAGGGCAGAAAAGCCAAGTTGCTCAATCAAAAACTTCTACCTCCCTGCCCTAAACAGATCTCTCAACTCTCCTGCCAATGCCACCATATTCATGGACTTGAAGCTGAGCAACGGTAACAAGGAGAAGGGTGTCTATTACGACCAGGTCAACATCACCGTTCTTTCCTTCAATGACCCGAACCACACCCTCTGGCAGGGGAAGATCCCCGGCTTCCGCCAGGGGTTCCAGAAAAAGGCCACCAAAAACGTGACTGTGGACACCACAAACGTGAACTGGACTGGCGTGGTTGCCAGGAACGAGTCGGCAGTCTTTCGGGTCGATCTGTACACGCAGGTGAGATTTAGGATCATATTTTGGAAAACTAAGAGGCGTAAATTGGCGGTGAGGGCCAATGTGACCGTGAACGAGTTCGGAACTAAGAACAAGAAGGATATTAAGCTCAAGTCCGGCGTGGTGGAGACTGGGATCGACTGTGGAAAATTTGGGGTCTTTCTCGGCTTTTTAGCATTTGGGTTGCTCAGTTTTTGATTAATTTGAGTTCTCTTCCATTTGGCGGTTCCTGCCAGGTTTTTCTGGGAGGCTTAATTTGAGTTCTATTGCAATTCCTTCCCTCTCATTTTTCTGCAATAATTCAGTAGTTGATTAATTGAATTCTGTTTCTCTTGTTCTTTGCCAAGATCGACTTCGTGCATACCCAAAAAAACTCTGCCCCTAATTCTTAAACTCTTACAAGACCAAGAGACACAGTACGACAGATCAGCATCGGCCATGTTTCCTTGTTATCCACCACAATCTTAACGATAGGTGGAGTTGCTGCACTGTGATTCGATAGCGAATAGTTGGCCCCGCTGCATTCCTGTGAGATCAGCTCACCGTGGGAGCCTTGCTTTGTGATCTTCTTGTTGTCAATGTCGGCAATTGAACTGGATAATCTGTATCATCCACAGCCTGTGGGCCACCGTGATGGACTTATGGTCTACCATCATTTTATCCAGCGTATTCGTATCCTTGTCAAGTGAGGGAATGGATGGATTCTTCAGCATCATCCGAGTGAGTGCATACCAGGTTGTAGATGCGAACCACATGGGCCAATCATTAGCCATGTTCCCAGTTTCTGCCACGATATTAACAGTGAACACACAGCATTAAGAACGACCAGAAAAGGTGCTCGGGCATTATTAAAGCCTCCAGTTAATAGATTTCCACCTTGCCAATGCAATAAAGCTTCTGAGGCAGTGTTAAAGAATCGGGGAGCTGAAGAGAACCTTTTACCTTTCATCTTCAGTTTTGCCCCCATGGACAAGTTTTCTGAATCTACCTTCCGTCCACTCACGACTTCCCTAACAAAGGGGGGCTTGTCTGGCACGTTAAGTTGTCACATATAATTGGACCAGGATGTCTATAATAGCTACATCACTGTCCAAGTTCTTGAGCGTTGACCTCTGCCAATGACCACTGTGATCAAATATTTGGAGACTGATTACTATCCTGAATCTCCTTAAATGATGGTGTAAATTGGTTGTTGTGTTATTCCTTTCCTTGATGTTTTCTGCATCGACTTGGCTTCCTTGTGGTTGAAGAATCAGCTAATGGATCCAGTGCCATACAGGTGCGCCAGGAGGGGTGTCGTCCGATCCCTGAAGACGCTGCTTGATGAAACTCTGAGCCTGATCCTGAAACTTACTCCCCAAGAGAACTCCATTGCCCACATTGCCTCTCGATTCAGAAATGAATCAATTGTGCCAGAGATGTGCACAAAGTGCAAGTCCCCCCTAATGAAACTAAACTTAGACAGGGACACACCTTTGCATGTAGCTGCGTGGGTGGGTCGACCTGGTGTCGTGAGTTCTCTTCTCAAGCTGATTATTGACCAGCCTGCCCTCGATATGGAAACCCAAGGCAATGGAAGGCTCAAGATGCTCAGAAGGGGTAACAAGAAGGATAATGCAGCTCTTCATGAGGCTATTGCCTATTGGGAATAGTCAGGTTCAAGTGGTGGATTTGCTGATGACTGATACTCGGCTGCTGAACTATGAGAATCACAGCAGAGAGTCCACTCTATACCTGGCAGCTCAAGGTGTAATGACAGAGATAGTAAATCAAGTTTTTGATGTTTCCATCTGGGTCAACTGGCAGGTGCCATGGCCAAACGGCTTTGCATGCTGCTGTGATTGAGAGGCATCCAGTATGTCACGTTATCTATGCTTCACATTCTTATAGCAAGAGAGGTAAAATTTCCCAAGATCTCTGAAGTTAAAGTTCTAGTCCAATTGTTTTGAAGTGATTGTGCAGTCCCTCCTGAGAGCAAGACCTGAGCTTGTCAAAGCAGTGGACAATGAGAGCCGAAATGCTCTTTACTGTGCAGCTTCCTCTGCAGATCATAAGATGGTTGCTGCATATGCAATGAACAGAATTGGCTATTCACCTCTCCATGGTGCTGCTCTTTTGGGTCACACAGACACCATCAGAGAGATTCTTTGGCACTGTCCTGATTCAGTAGTACTCTCAGACCTAACTGGACAAAACGCTCTTCACCTTGCCATCTTAGGTGGGTAAGCAAAGGCTGTTACCTACATGCTTGAAATGTCAGAGCTAAAGGGGCTCATAAATCAGCCAGAAGAGAATGGAAACATGCCGTTGCATCTTGCTGCCATGGAATGGAAAACTTGGATTGAGGCACTTGGGAACAGATGAGTTGATCGGAGAGTGCAGAATATGCTTGGACCAACTGCTCTTGATATTGATAAGATGATCAAAATCCCAAGCGCAGTAAGATTACTCTGACCTTTGTAGTTTGTCGCCATAAAAAAAATCTTTTAACAGATTATTTATGGATGGATTAACAGACAACTTAACAGGCAGCTCTACTTTCCCCTATTTTCAAAAGATTCTGCTTGATGAATCAGTCGATTTCTTCTCTTATTTAAATAGTAAACCTGTCTTTAAACTTGCTGAGTATCATGCCTATAACTTGTTCATTCTTTCTGCGGATAGGCTTGAGCTTTTGGAGACAGCCCCATGTTACGAATGCTCCTGACTAGTTTTTTCTTCATTCAAGCCCGGACCAAGGAGGTGGTAGGGCTTCAGAGCAGAGTTACAAGCAGACAGGACAG
The DNA here is from genome assembly GCA_900006705.1 of Sonneratia caseolaris. Lineage (NCBI taxonomy): Eukaryota > Viridiplantae > Streptophyta > Magnoliopsida > Myrtales > Lythraceae > Sonneratia > Sonneratia caseolaris. The sequence continues at coordinate 2,193,667 of CXYZ01003051.1, forward strand.
ACCCTTCTGATGGTCACTACCCTAATCACGACTGTTACTTTTGCTGCAGCTTTGACGATGCCTGGAGGCTACAACAACTTGGGTCCTGACCAAGGAGTGCCCCTTCTGAAGTCGATCAAGTACATCAAGCAGTTCGTAATCTCTGATACCGTTGCTATGACCAGCTTGATTACAGCAGCCTGTGTTATACTATGAGGAACTTGTTAGTATAAGATGAATCCCAACAGAACTGTCATCAGCAATAGGTCGTATGTATACTGTTACTTGTGCGCTATGGCACTTACTTATGTTTCTCTTCTTTCAACTACTCTGGCCTTCAACGCAGGCATTCTAGCAGTTTTACCCAACAAAGGTTATGTTATCAAAATGACTTATGGCCACAGGAAGCAGCGTTATTCACATCAGCACCTTTTGCTCCTTTTCAGATTGGTATGGATCATCTCAATCTCAGATGTCTGTATATTTTTCATTTCCCAAATCAGAAAGCTGAACTGCAGAGTTCGCACTGAAAACTAGAAACGGAATGTCTGCAGGTTTTACATTACTTTCCGTGTCTCACAAGTTCTGAAATTTCTTGATCAGCTAGTTATCAACGTACTGTCACTACTACAGTTATTTCACCCGATGTCAGCAAAAGGAAATCTCAAAACCTCCACTGGGATTCATCGGTTAACGGTGCCATCTCAGTGATAAGTAGAAGTTATAAGATTAAGCGATCATGCCATTATCAAACCCAAAAACCTTTTTCAGTTGCACGACAAAACCTAGAACACGAACTAATTTAGAGTAAAATAGGAGAGATTTTTGGACCTACAGAATGGCAACTATGTCTATGGATCGACTTCACAGGCACAGTTCACTATCTTCCTATGCCGGCAATTTCTTTCGTAAGTCAAAATGATCTAGGTGCTGACCCAGTCTACTGTGTTTGATTAAGCGCTAATGATAGTCTTTAAACTGGACCAGGTCAGACCGCTGGGTAGATTTGACGGGAGACCAGACACCAACCCAATAATATAGCCACGGAAGAGGAAAAGTGGCTTGAACCCGACCACCATGGCACCAGAAAAGGTCACAAACAACCATAGAAGCCAACGACAACCTCCTATGCTGCAGTGGAGGATGGAAAGAGAAACATCCTCTGATATTGTCGTTGTGAAGAGGGAGTGGCAAGATCCGAACGGTGGCCTAAACACAAGCCACAGCCATACTAGACGAGGTCACTATGGCCTTATCGGATATTCCCAGCCAACAACGCATCTTCCCTTCCTCTCTTTCCCTTTCTCCGCAGGTCTGGCATTGATTCTTTCCCATTAATTATTTCTATGTTATAAAAACACACTTAATTATTGCGTAGACAATTATTCAAACATTTAAACAAATTGATTTATAGTCGGATTCTGAAAACTTGGCAGTATCGATAAAAGTCCAAAATGATTGATTGAACCTTCACAAATTTGCTGGTGAACCTACCAAAACGGGCTTCCTTCCATTTTAACCCAGTTAACCATATATAGGCCATACAACTAACTCACTCCTTTTTTTTAACCTTCCTTTTCCATATTCACTACTTATTACTTGATATAACCGAAATATAGCATTGTATCATGAAATCCTATCCAATTAACCGAGGGCCACAAGTGACAACAGATTGTTACTGCTTATAACAGCAAGATCCAGCTGAGAAGTGCATGAATACGGTATGAATACGGATGTTTCTAGGAACTATGCTTCCACCAAACACCCCAGGAAGCTTTCCTCGAAGGGAGAGGACGTCGTTGTCTGATCAGAAAATAAGTAGCCGTCAAAAGGAGAGACCAAAGCCATTTTTTGTATTCTACTTCAAAAACTTCGTCTGCAGGCAAAGCTATGTAACACCAAACACTTCTCCTTAACCAACGCATCCCCTCTTGACAGAACATATATGTTCTTCTCGATTTTTTAAGGAAAAAAAATTGCGCAGAAAAATGAATCGCAAGTTGACACCTTGTTTTTCACATATAGCCCACATGCTAAGCAAGTTTTGGTGACCGATAGCAACATTGGAACCCCATCAAAATCCTCCCTCTTGTCCCTCATCCCCTCATTCCCATTTCGACCATTGCCTACCGAATCAAGTAAACTGATATCAATCCGGCTCTCTCCCCCTGCACCAGTATAGATATATCAGGTGGGACTTGGAGCTGAAGGCGTATAGTTTAGTGGATGCCCCCAAAATGCAGCTTCACATATCGCCGGGCCTGAGGCATGTGGCAGTGCTTCCGGGGAAAGGGGTGAGGGAGTTCATCAGCGTGAAGATCGGGTTGAGGCGGGTCTCATACCGGATGATGTTCTACATGCTGCTGTTCTTCACGTTCCTCCTCAGGTTCCTGTTTGTGAGGACTGCCGTGGATGACATTGAAGGGGAAAGCAAGTGCTCCACCATCGGTAAGTTCATTTCAACCCCCATCTGCGTTTCTGTCATAGCAATACCGAACTGAAAGTATTGTGAAACTGATAAAGGAGACTTAGGGTACACAAAGCCGATTAGCAGAAGCTGTGGCAAACAATCAAATTCGTGAATTTCGGTGACACGGGATCATTTGCTATCCCGAGAAGTGACTTGGAACGTGGTGAATATCCAATCATATCCTATCCTACACGATAAGGATGTCCTCCCTTGAAATTTACGTTCTCGACAATATCTTGAGCGAGTCCTCAATTAAACTATCACCAAGCAATCCGTCACCATATCGCAGTCTCTGTGTCTACTTCAGTTTTTAAAATTGCAGATACTTTAGCTCTCATCATAACTGATTTCTTTATTCAATATTGGGTGAATATTACAATAGAATTCAACATATCCAAGTTTACAATATATTCACTAAAATTAATTAAATTACAAGTCCAATATATAGCGGATTGCATTAGATATCTGCCGACACTTTTGTCTTGCACCCGATGAGGACGCAGTCGTATCCTCTATTCCGGTTTGACCGTTTGATTTCAGGGTAAAATTTTGAAGTCCAAGTTTTTAAAGAAGTTTTAACTTGAGGCCCCCCAAGTTTGTGAGCTCAATTCGAAGTTCCACTTCTTTCCATGGCCATGAAACACACACTTGAACAGTTGGTTGATCAATACAGCCGTTAAACTTATAGTCTCAAAGGGGAAATATAGATGAGATTTCTCGCCCGAGGAATGGAATGTTATATAATGAAATATATTTCATTGTTGGCTTCTAATCGGCGCAGAATTCGATTTTGTTTAGGTTGCTTGGGGAAAAGATTAGGACCAAAGATCCTGGGCAGAAAGCTGGAACCAAATGTAACATCTTCTCCCAACTTTACCTGTGAAATTTTCTGATTACTTGAAACTAAAAGCACTCCATTTGTTAAATCTCTTCTAGCTTCTCGGTACAGGTCCCAGAGGTAATATACCAGGTGCTGCAGCAGCCCGTGACAGAAGATGAACTCAAAGGAAGACCTGAAATCCCGCAGACATTGGAAGACTTCATGGCCAAGGTCAGGGGAAGCCGGCCAGATGCCAAAGCCTTTGCCCTTGAGCTTCGGGATATGGTTTGTTTAGCTCTCTCCAAATTAACCACCTCATGCATATCGAGTCCAATGACTGCCCCCAAAATTTTCTGCTTCCTTGCATGAAAAGTGTGTCCTGTCAAAAAATGAGATCCTCCCAAGGGAAAAGTGGCACTCGTTTTGCCGAAAAATGAGACAAGATCCACTTAATAGTAGCCCGGATCTTACTACCTTAGTGTTCCCTTTTTCAGGTAACTCTGCTCGAGCAGCGAACACGAAAGGCCAAAATCCAGGAATACCTGTACCGCCACATAGCTGCAAGCAGCATCCCGAAGCAGCTCCACTGCCTCACCCTGAAGCTCGCCAATGAGCACTCCAGCAATGCAGCAGCTCGCCTGCAGCTTCCCACAGCAGAGCTTGTCCCGGCCCTCGTGGACAACTCCTACTTCCACCTTGTCCTTGCATCCGACAATGTTCTAGCAGCCTCCGTGGTCGCAGCATCCTTGGTCAAGAACTCGTTATGGCCCCATAAATTAGTCCTGCATATAATAACGGACAAGAAGACATACACTCCGATGCAGGCATGGTTCTCCCTCCACCCTATCAATCCAGCCATCATTGAAGTGAAGGCCTTGCACCACTTTGATTGGTTTGCTAAGGGGAAGGTGCCAGTCTTAGAGGCAATGGAGAAGGATCAGCGGGCAAGATCACAGTTCCGAGGGGGTTCATCTGCAATCGTGAAAAACAATACTGAGAAGCCTCACATCATTGCTGCTAAGCTGCAAGCTCTGAGTCCCAAATACAACTCAATGATGAATCATATAAGAATACACCTTCCCGAGGTAAAACATGGCCAATGCTCTTCAGACAAGTCATTGATAGTTCTTGGTGATAATGAATATTGCTAACCTACATTCACTTACTCTTGCAGCTATTCCCGAGCCTGAAAAAAGTGGTCTTTTTAGACGATGATATTGTGGTTCAGACAGACCTTACACCTCTATGGGATATCAACATGAAGGGCAAGGTCAATGGAGCCGTTCAGACATGTCAGGGGAAGGATAAGTTTGTGATGTCAAAGCATTTCAAGAGCTACTTGAACTTCTCGCACCCTCTAATAAGGAAGAGCTTCAACCCGAATCAGTGTGCTTGGGCTTATGGGATGAACATATTCGATCTAGAAGCTTGGAGGAAGTCCAACATAAGCCTTACTTACTACCACTGGCTCGAACAGGTAAAGCTGTGATATTTCAAAGATTGACACAGAAATAATAGCAGATACTTGGTAATCTTACTAACCCCAGAATATTTTCTGCAGAACTTGAAATCGGACTTGAGCTTGTGGCAACTTGGTACATTGCCTCCAGGTCTAATTGCTTTCCATGGTCATGTACATATCATTGATCCCTTCTGGCACGTGTTAGGCCTCGGCTACCAAGAAAACACGACTTTGGCAGAAGCTAAGCATGCTGGTGTTATCCACTTCAATGGCAGGGCAAAACCTTGGCTCGAGATTGCATTTCCACATCTTCGACCCCTGTGGGCCAAGTATGTGAATTTCTCGGATAAGTTCATCAAGGGCTGTCACATTAGGCCATCTTAGAACAGGTAATGAGTACAGACCAACCTCAAACTCAGCAGATGAACGACGTGTGCTTGCACGTGGCAAGTGAAATGAAAGAGTTGATTTCTGAGTTCGAGGTCTGACAAATCAGTGTAGAAGCAGAACAGCTCCGCTCATGTAATTTTTCCAACCCAACATTATCGAATTCCCTTCTATTAGGAAGAGGAACACTTCAATTTTTTAGAAAATAATGCAATGCTGAAGTGAAAAACCAATTCAGTATAATAAAAACACCATATGGGTTTAGACAACTCGGAAAAACACTCAATTCAGCTGAACCAGAACAGCAGTTGCCTCAAACATAAGATACTATCAGCAGCTATAGTGTGAGAAGAAGAAATTGGATAACATTCAATGTTTCAATCTTTCATTCATATGAGCAGTCAGTTGAGCTGAAAAAGTGAACAAAAACAACCTCAGATAAAAGAAAAACTTGTTTTTCAAGAGGTCTACTTTTTCCCAGTAATATTGGAGACCAAATCTCTCATAAACTTTGCGGACTTTGTGATTGGGGAATTGATGGCCATCAAATTATACAACACGTTCTCGACTTCTCCAATGGATGGGCGGGACTTGAACCTCGAGATGACCTTCAATTCTCCCCCTTCTTCCTCAACAAGGACAGCCCACTGCTCCCCACTTAACACTCCATCTCTCACGCACTTAAAAACCACCCCTTTCCTCCTGCTCAAGATTCCCCTCACCTCCAAACCCATGAATGAATATATAACCTCGAATGAACCCACAAAGGCACTCATCTCCCCAAAGCTCTCTTCTTCCTCAAAAGCCCACCTTGGGTTGAATAGCACGACTGGTTTTGGGTACAGAGCTTCGGTAACAGTCTTTATAACCGCCAACTGGGAGGATTCCGGTGACAAGAACACCGCCACGTCACTGGAGCCCAACATCTTCGGATCAACATCATCAAGAACAGATAAAATGTCCACGTGGTCGACCATAATCTTGCCGGATGGGATTGACTCGAAGGCCTTCTTTGCTGCTTCAGAGTCTGGCCACAGTAAAAGAATTTTGACAGGAGAGACTTTCCTCTTGATTAGTAGGTCCTGGAAGACTTCGGTGGCGAGTGCTGAGAGTGAATCAGGCGAGTCGTCGATGACCGGTATTTCGACCCGGAACCTGGGCTGCTTAAGTTTCTTAAGCTTGCCAGCTAGCTTTGGGTTGTTTAGAGGCTTCTCTAAGGTGGCTGAGAGACAGGCTTTGGCTTGGAGGATGGCTTCTTCCTTTGAGGCAGGTGGGTTTGAAGAAGGCAGAGAAGAGTGGACAGAGAGACTGAAAGGTCGGCTCTTTGGGGGGAGTTTTGAAGGGTAGATAGTGACATGGGAATGGACCTGGTGAGCGGGAAGCTTGAGAGGAGGACGAGGAGAGACCTTCAGCCTTGATAACAGCGGCGTTGCGGGATCTTCATGTCTGAAGGTCTGAATCTGAAGTCTCAGAAGATGGGAAGCCATTTTCCAGTTAATAGTCGAATAGTTCACACCTTTTAGAGGAAGAAGAATCAAAGCTCCACCAACAATGAAGATAAGGCTGCATAACTGCTCTGTTGTTACTTAACTGTGGGCAGCCACTTCTGGATGTCAGTTTTCTAATTTAATTTTTCACCTTTTTCTTGATAAATTTAGAGTAACTGAATTGGAGAGAGGTTTCACATAATTAACATCATACTCAGACATCAAAGAGCCTGACTTGAATTTTATCGGTTAGATTAGTTGTACAGGAAAAAAAAAATGTCTAGTTAAGTGGCATAACATGGCATTTGAATGAATTATCACTTTCCCTTCCTTACCGGTAAAAGCATTATTATCAACAAGTAAAAAGGTGAAAGTCTTAGTACTCAAGGCAATCTACTCGATTGACTATCCAACCAGTTGATTAAGAACCACAGGGATTTGAGTTAATCCAAAGCCTAGAGAAGCTCAACAGTCACACATTACATTGTAGAAGGGTAAAATGACAAGGTTAGCTTATATTACAACAGCATGAACTGTCAATTGAATGCTACTCCCCTCCTCAGTTGGCGTGGCCAAGAGACCACTGTAAAAGAAAAACTGAAGATGAAAAATAAACTAGATGATCAACTTATTCAGATTTACACGAGGACACCGACAAATGAAAGTTCAGAGTCTAGGCTGCAGTACTGCCTTTTCAGCCACCAACACAAACTAGCAAGACCTGAATAAAAGCTAATTGAGTCAACAATAGCAAAATGAAAAACGCTTTGAGCGGAGAAATTGCATGCCCAAAGCTCCTCAGGCCTTCCCCAGCTCAAGCAACAGGTGGGCGGAGGATGTGATCCTGGGACGTGTCGACAGCAGCATGAGGCATGAACTGCCACATTGCTACTCCTGGGTAGCTGATAAAAGGAACCAACTTGTTGCCCAGGGCTTGACCTTGAGGAGGTGCAGCAAAGGTAGCAGGAATCGTGGGAGGCGGAGGTATGAGCGTGGGCTGGACGTTCACACTCTTGAGCTGCTGTTCCAACTTCTCCTTCTCCACTTTTAGCCTTTGCTTCTCATCACGGAGTTCATTCTTCTCAGCCTATGTAACATACAATTTCCATTGCAAGGTAAAGGATCCTCTGAGAATAAAACATAACCCCGTAGAAGGAAATACAGATTTTCTGAAGACAATTGTACCAAGTTATTCACATTCACCATAGTTAATAATGTACAGAAGAAACTCACTTTCAACTCCTTGATTTTCTCCTGGAGACTTGAATTTGACTCCTTCAATTTCTGGGCTTCGCCACGCAAGTGAGTCACCATGCGAACAGCTTCAACCAATACAGCAGCCTTGTCTGCTTTTGGAGGTCTCCCAGGTTCCAGGATAGCTCCCAATGCGAGAAATCTAGACATCATGTCAGGAAGGAAGAAATGTTCAACACGTTTGCAGGCAGAACATGTGCAAGCAAGTTGGTTACATCTGTGCTTTTCAATGGAGAGAGAGAGATGGAGGGGGTTGGTGGGGGGAGAGCACACTTGTCATTTAATCTATCCCTGCGCAGCTTCTCCCTACATGCCTTTGAGCTTGACGCACCACATGATTCAGATCTCAGCCTGCAGCAGCTCATTCAAAGATCTAAGTAAGAATACCTCAGTATGCATCCTATGGCAATACAAAGAGATTCCGCAATCCAAACAATACCATGAGCCATCACAAAGACACAAAATTTTTACCACAAATGAACAAGTATTTTTTTACAGCAGCACCACAAAATCAAAGGTCCCTGTAATTAGTGACTGTTACAAAAAGCACTTATAGCTGCCTATGAACTAGAAAAAGTTACCAAAGGGACTGTGCTGCTTTTTATATGTCTACCTGATCATGTGATAAATGCAGCTTGTATAGATACTAAGCAAAGCAGGAAGTCGTGCTAGCAGAATACAGTGAAGGTAAAAATCAGCTTTCCAACAAAACATATTTGATAGCAAACAAATGATAGCACAAATCAATTTAACTGCTACAAGAGAACACAATTCTAAAATATATGGATGATTTCCTAGCTCTGCTTGAACTACTTACACCAGTCCTTGCATAACTTCCTGACAGGAATCTCAAGAAAAAATACTAGCATAGTGAATAAAACAGGTAGAAATTAAAACTTGACATACCGCTTTTTGGAGTTATCCTTTGCAACATCTGAATCTCCAAATGATCCATCGATTCTCACACTAAACATCATACACAGCAAAAACCAGGAAATTAATTAGAACAGACATAAGCAATTAAAATCTTATTAGCTATTACACACAAATGAAACTTATTATCTTGCCTAAATAGGATCAACATATAATAATATCCCTTGGTTCTCTGCATGTATCACAAAGAAGCTTGTATATTTATAGGAAACTGCTTCAAGGTCTGCAATGAGGGCAGCTTGAAATTTATCATTGCAATATTAAAAATGTCAGGCATTTCTTGAGTACAATTTTCAATGCTATTCTATTTTCCTTGTTAAGACATCACAGTGCAAACCGAACCTCCATAAAATACAGAAACGCGGCCCAATTATTTTGCTTGAAAATGCAGTCAGCAATCAGCATTGACAAAAGAACGGGTCAATTTTGAACTATTGAACTAAGCCCGACAATCAGATGGGTCAATAATATCCAACGTACAAGACAATAAGTCCCATACAGATAGTATGAACTTTAATAATCCAAGCGAAGATCATATTTAGGTTATTAACCACAAAATCGTAGGGTTTTTTTCTGGGTAGATAGCAACTGCTGTAGGCTTAAAGCATTACTAAACTAATAATTGAAATAACCCACTAAACACAGGCAGATGGAAATAAAAGGTCATCACCAGATCACAAAAGCCCTTAACTTGCAGCTAAAGATGGAAACCCTAATACCGTGAAACCGAGAAGTGACTATAACAAGCATAAATTGGGCAATATAGTGGAAAGTACCTAGCATTAGAAGACCCATTCGAGGCCTGAGGCCACGAGAACCCAGAACCGTGGACCTGGAAGTTCCCGTCGGAGACGGGAATGTTGTCAATCAGGCCATAATCGAAGAGCCAATTGGTGTTCTCCTGGGAAAGCATCTATGCAGAAACACCAAAGGCAGAGTTGGGTCTCCCCGGCGATTTGCAGCTTCCTGGTGAGCAGACGGGAAAGAGGAGCCCCGAGGAATCGTCTCACGGGGTGAAGAGAGAGGGAAAGAGAGATGACTGCGATCAGACTGAAAACGCGGGGTAGGCGCTGTCTGGGGGCGGCTTGTGGCGCATGTCGGGTTCGGGTCGACCCAATGACCTTATGAGGACCGAGGAGGATAAACTTTCCAAATGACCAAAAGACCCTCGAAGAGGATATAGCTCCGGTGGTTGGTAGAGTCTCTGCAGGTCTGATGGATGAAAAAGCTCAGGGAGTAAGCCTTTGACACTTGACTCCTTTTCCCTTTCCGATGGCTCGTCTGGCGAACGCTTATGGAGTCTCCAAGACACTTTCTGTAGCTATGCCGAAGCTAGCCAACTTGCAGAAGACCCGAATGAGACTGAAGGGGCTTGCGGTAGCTAGCAGGAAAGCAGAGGAACTTGAAGAGCAAAGTTCACTGCAGAGTTCGAGAAGAGTGGCAACAGTGGGCCTAGCAGCAGCCTCGGTAGCTGTCTTCGTCAGTTCCGGTAATGGAGTTGCTCGGGCCGAGGATAATGGGTACTGGGTCACTGGACCTATTCCAGTTCCTCCGGTCTTCAACAGTGAGTTCTCTAAACCGAAGCCCCACATTCCTCATTGTATGTTCTCTGTCGTAAGTCGATGGCAACTCGATAGTTTGTAGAACTAGTTCTTGATGTCATGACCATGTATGATGAAGAAGAATCCGCACATGAAAAAGTTGAAAAATGATTCCTTCAAAGGATAGTTCGTATCAGTTTTTTAGAGTGGTAAGGGAGTGTAAACTTTAGTTTCATCTTCTTTCTTTGCTTTTTTGAAAATGTAGCTTTGTGGATATTCGTATTGTTATGGTATTGGCACGATTCTAACATTACCAAATGGTCAGAGATCGGGAATGAGAAAACGGGCACTCGATCGTTTGTGAGGAGTGGGATATACATAGCTAACATCGGAGTCAAAGGAAGCATGTACCGGCTGAGGAAATATGCGTTCGATCTGCTCGCTCTGGGGGATTTGATTGGGAAGGATGCCTGGAATTATGTCAGGAAGTACCTGAGACTCAAGGGCACTTTCATGTACTATGACTTCGATAAGGTGATCTCTGCTGCTTCCGCCACCGATAAGCAGCCCCTTACAGATCTTGCCAACAGTCTGTTCGACAGCATCGAGAAGGTATAACAATTTCCACATTGAAATAGTAGCAGTGTTTGCCTTCGCATCATGGAACTAAATGCTTTCTTTGCTTCTGAACTTGTTTGGCAGCTGGAAGATGCTGTGAAGAAGAAAGACCTTCCGGAGACGCTGTTGTGTTATCAAGGCACAACAGTTATTCTCCAGGAAGTCATGAACAGAATGGCATAGACTCATGAAATGTGTTCGGTTCTGATTAGGACAAGATCATTTTGATGTTACAGACTATCTCAAAAATAGTGAAATTTGTCTTGGCATTTAGTTTCTAGCATAGCTTTCCAATAGAGCAATCCAATTTTCTGAGCAGCTCATAATCCATAAGTCCATAAATTTTCGTCAGTTGTCTACAGTACAATGTCAGACTTCATATGAACTGGACATGAGATTTGGACCCTTAACAGTTATCGGTGATACAGAATGCGGAAAAGCACCGTATTTCCCTGAAGATGATCAGTGTCTCTCTCCAACATATTGCAACAAGTGATTGAATTCATTAGACTGCCAAATTCTCGGAGTTGAATCAGCATACCTTAGTAAGGCCCATGATCAGCAGCTTATCCTATAGGTCAGTGATTCAGCAAAGAGACCCTACAGCAGCTCAAATGCTAAGCGAGTACCCTAGCATCTGAGTCACATTCCCCATGTGCTGTCGGTTTTTAAAATTTTCCGACCGTTTATCCAAATTGTGGGTGTGGTCAGACAGACTGGTTCTCATTTGGCTAACAAGTTTTCCATACAGAAAGCTCTCCTTCTCACAAGCAATTTTCTGATACTCTTATCTTCGGTATCTCTTAGCCTCTGATGATTACATTCAGCAACAAGCTGTCGAAAAGTTCCGATCCGGATCAGAGCTAGCTCTCGGTAAAAAGATGGAGGTAGTCGAGCTTATACACAAAATACGTCAAAGCCATGCGAAGAGAATTGTTTCTGGGTTGAATGTGCTGTCACTTGTCAAGACTATAAACAAACACATCTTCCTTATCATTTTCAACCGCCGATCCGAATCCAGAAAGGAAGATGAAGCTCCATTGTATCAGTATTACACATGCAGACATTGAAATCTAAAGAGACGCATAAGATCTCGGTCTTGTTCTCCAATTATTGGCATCAGGAAGACGCCATCAGATTAGTTTGAGGTAGAGTGGAGGGGTCCGACAGACAGACTGCAGTATCATAGAACGCAGAACTTCGGTTGATTGATTCCTCTAGACCTCGGAAGCCCCCTTCATCTCCATAGAGATAAACAAATCGACTCATCTGCTACTTCTTCGAGCAGGCCCATACAAGGTCTAAAATGAAAATGGATAAATGGGAGATTATCTGTCAAGTTGCGCCGCTGAAAGGACAATCAGATGCAACCTAATGGCATTGTGATTATGATATTTATGTCGTCTTGTTCTGGTGTCCAGCTCCCGTGATGCTCCGGTGGACGTGTCCTAGATATTCAATATTTTAAATGTTATAAAAAGAGAGAATTCATAAACATAAAATCAATTTTATTCATATATATATATATATATATATAAAAGAAAGAACACATTCACTAATTTGAAATTCTATAATTATTATTATATAAATCAGTTAGTATATCAAACTATTAAAATTTGACTAATTTAATTCAAGCTGAATTGTCCTATTTAAGATTAAATGCTCATAAAACAAATTTTTTATATTGATAAAATTCAAACTAATATGAAATATAGGACTCTCACAATGGTGACAATTGAATGGAAACGGTCAATGTTTGACCTTATACACGCATTCCTCCATCATTACCGCATTAATTTCCGCGGAGGTAAATAAATGAGGTAGGTATGAAGGAGCAAATTTGATTGTATGAATTAATTAGATAAAAATTACTTTATTAAATCAAAGGTTAGATTGGCCATTTAAAAATTCAAATTGGCTCATATTAAATAAACATTTGATCCTTATATGGCAACTAATGATTGTTTGTGCTATGCCGACGCACTTCCTTCTCTTTCTTAATTAGTGATAATTTGATAATTTCTCAAACATCAATAAGATTTCGGTTGACAAAAAAGGGGCAAGTTTGTCGACCCCAAAATGCTTCTTCATATTCAATCCATCCCCCCTGCAGTCAAGAACCGTGTTGCCGTCACTCTGCCCGGAATTTTTCGAAGAACTTTATTTTTATTTTTTCCTGTGGAAGTCCTGCCAAAAGGGAGAGGGATCAATAAGGTTCCTTGCCAGGTCTTGTTGGCAGCTTTCACGCGGAAACTTTCAAAGAAGGAATGCTCCTCTTACTCGCCGCCGTGTAGATGGATCAACACCTTCGCTCGTCCTTCCTGCATGTGCTATATTATCAACAACAGCCAGCGTTTTCCCGAGCTTAGTTTTGATATGGGGTCTGGTCAATATTGGAGACCCACTGTGCAGAAGTTTTGAGCTTTGTGGGGGTTTCTTTGTTCACACTTGCCGATTCAAGAAGCTTCTCCTCAATTTCAAGAAAGCAAGGCCGGGGAGTCTTTAGCTCGGGTTGGTTGCTGTCGGAAGCTCTTGTTGCCTTCGATGCTTGATTTGGGCGTCGAGGTTTCTATCATTTTTCTGTTACCAGATTATACTCTCTGTCTCCTCTGAGGAAATTCAATTCTGGGCTCTGGCCGTTTCCTTGAATTTTGATTGCAAGATTGCATTTTTCTCAATCTCCATTTTTAGGGTCTGTTTGGACCCTGACACTGTGAAGGACTGCTGAGGTTTTGATAAGTTGGAGTGAGTCTAGGAGGTTGCAAGTTCGGAGCTGAATGAATTGGAAGCTTGCCTGCAGTGGTGGGTGACGAAAGTCTGAGGAGGCTGTGCTCTGATACTTTGAGGTTCTGCACGCCGGTTAGATGAGAAGGATAGTGCATGTCAAAAATGATCCAGAAACAAATATGTATCAGAGGAGTGGGCTGCTTCATCTTTCTGGTTACTCTACTATGCTCTTCGGTCGCAAGCTGGCAGGAAGTATCCCCTCAAGATTTGCTTGATTTGGCTTTGCCCGAGGTTGACCAGGACACGGTATGGAGTCACATATACCCGACTTTGTAGATTTAGTTATTCTGCATATTCAATTATTGGGTGAAAAGATGTACGGTTTTGAGTCGTATTTGGAATGCAGATAGATCATGATTAGGTAAAGATTCATTTCCTCCGATTAACCTGGACTTTGTCAGAGATGCGTTTGATTCTGAATTGTGTTAAAATGATGTCGTCCAAGTTGTTGCGTTCCTGATCTCTCTACTTTTTATCGTGACTAAAGTACTGATTTAGCTGAAGCTAACAGGAGTCGTCAGTGATTAGAGATGTTCAATGAGCTGTTGTTCACCATTGTGCCTTTCATTGCACAACTAATTTTTGCTGGATTATATTCTAATTGCAGGCTCAGTTGCTATGGGTTAATTGTAAGAGAGAGTTGATCAGCATAAAGGACACCATCGAAGGCCTCAATCTATACTATCCCCAGAAGGTGTCTGACAGTAAAAGCAGCAGTTTCAGCTATGAATGCCTATTATTTTCAAAAGGGAACATCTGGGAATTTTTTAATGCCGTTCATCCTGATTTGAAGCAAAGTGTTGCAGATTGTTTGAGAAGGAACAGGCTTCCATTTCGTGTTAATGGGGAAGAGACTGTCTCTGACTATTGGTACAGGGAGTATCTCAAGTCCATGTCATCTAGGCTCAATACTCAGAGGCGGTTTTTGGCTACTTCACCAACAAGTGTTGCTGGAGCAGCAGCCCCGGGACCTGCCGTATCAAGTGGCCCAGGTCTAAGCCCTTCTCCTTCCAGCACCATAGATCCAGGCTCCACCCCACCTGCTCCACCTCCAAAAGAACCATTTTTTCCACCAAGCTTTGGTGCCCCGAGTCCACAAGCTCTAATGAGCCAAGATAACTCTTCAGCAACCCAAGGTTCCAGTTCAAATGAACAGTTCAACAAGGGGAATGGCAACAGAAGAGCAGTTGTTATTGCAGTTGTTGTCACAGCTTCAGTAACATTTCTCCTTGCTGCGTTTCTGTTCCTATGTTATAATAAATTTAGGAGCAGGATCCATACAGGACGAAATGATGACAGGCCACTTCTCAGTCTGAGCATGGCTGACTACTCTGTTGGTATAATAAGATGAAAAGTACTTGTGCAAATTTTTCCTATCAATTGTGGGACGCAGTCTCTGAGCTTCTCTTTCACTGAATTCTGCAGGTTCTTCATATATGCCCTCCTATGGTTTTGGGAATTCTATCAAGGAAGAGAAGCCCAAGGACAACGTTCCTGGCAAAGCTTCTGCAGGAGGAGGTATTGAGGGTGGGATACGTACCACACTAGTGTGGGAGACCTTTGAATCACCGCATGCAAATGGGAGTGGACTGGTCTCCACTTTTCTACCCTTGAAGCCACCCCCAGGAAGAATGGCTACAAATACTGATTTTCTAAAGCGACCCCCTGGGAGGGCTGATCCTCTCCCTCCCGAGCCACCTGCTCCTCCCAAGCTATTCACAAAGACCGAACCTCATCTACCGCCTCCCCCTCCAGCACAAAAGCCAGCTCTTCCAAGTGCTGCCCCAAGACCGACAGAGCCACCACCACCTCCATTGGCACCTAGTGGATACAAACCAGGGCCCCTACCACCTCCACCACCAGCACCCAGTGGATACAAACCAGGGGCCCCACCACCTCCACCACTGGCACCTAGTGCATCCAAATCAGGGGCCTCACCACCACCACCACTGGCACCTAGTGCATCCAAACCAGGGGCCCCACCACCACCGCCACCAAAGAGTGGCCCTTCTGCTCCTCGGCCACCTCATCCTCCAGCAGCAGGTCCCAGGACAGCTCGACCTTCACCTCTTGCCCCAAAGGCACCTGGTGGTGGAGTTGCATCAGAGGAAGAAGCCGACGCCCCAAAAACTAAATTGAAGCCATTCTTCTGGGATAAAGTTCTTGCTAACCCTGATCATTCTATGGTCTGGCATCAGATTAAATCAGGATCATTCCAGTAAGTTTAAGTTTTTCCCTAGCCTGTTGTCACAAATTCTTCATGCTTTATATATGCACTGCGAAGAGAATTCACTTGTTTTGATTTTTCAGGTTTAATGAGGAGATGATTGAAACTTTGTTTGGGTATGCACCTCCTGATAAAGGCAAAAAGGAGAACCGGAAGGAGTCTTCTTCACAGGATTCCACTTCTCCATTTGTTCAAATTATTGATCCTAAAAAGGCACAAAATCTTTTGATCCTCTTGCGAGCATTAAACATGACAATAGAAGAGGTTTGCGATGCACTTCATGAAGGTATCACTCTCTTGATTTGCTGACAGAATGCTGTTTTCTTTTGTCTTCGGGTGAGAATAGCAATTCATTAAATGGATTGCATTGATCTTGTTGGGTACTCGAGATTAGAGAGGGTGATCATTTTGCTTTTGGACAAGCAAATTAGTTGCATTTTTATGTCATGTTTGTGTCCTACATGGGTTGTCATTGCTCTCATACTTATTCTAAGCTTTCTTTTGATGTCTCAGGAAATGAGCTTCCGATGGAGTTCCTCCAATCATTGCTCAAGATGGCCCCAACAGCCGATGAGGAACTCAAACTCAGGATCTATGGCGGTGAAATTTCTGAACTGGGCCCAGCTGATCGGTTCCTTAAAACTCTTGTTGACATCCCATTTGTTTTCAAACGAATGGAAGCATTACTCTTAATGAGCACTCTTCAAGAAGAGGTTACCTCCACAAAAGAATCCTTTCAGACTTTAGAGGTATAACTTTGGACCCCACCGAGCTTTCAGATTTTAGCTGCCTTGGATAAGTTATTAATGAGATATTTGTTTTTGAGTGAAGGTTGCATGCAAGGAACTCAGAAACAGCAGGTTATTCCTGAAGCTCCTTGAAGCAGTCCTAAAGACAGGGAATCGAATGAATGATGGAACATTTCGAGGTGGAGCACAGGCCTTTAAGCTAGACACACTTTTGAAACTTTCAGACGTTAAAGGAACCGATGGGAAGACCACACTGCTTCACTTTGTTGTTCAAGAGATAATCCGATCAGAAGGCATACGAGCTGTTCGTGCAGCTCGAGAAAGCCAGGGCTTATCAGGTGTTAAATCAGACAATCTCCTTGAGGATGTGCCTCATGAATCAGAAGAGTACTACCGAAGCCTTGGGCTTCAGCTTGTATCTGGCTTGGGAGGAGAGCTTGAGAATGTGAAGAAGGCAGCAGCTATTGACGCCGATACTTTAACAGGCTCTGTAGCTAAATTAGGCCATGCACTGTCAAAAACCCAAAATTTCTTGAATACTGATATGAAGAATTTGGAAGAGGAAAGTGGGTTCCACCAAACTCTGAAGAGCTTTGTGCTGAATGCAGAGGTTGGTGTGACGTGGTTGTCGGAGGAGGAGAAGAGAATAATGGCTTTGGTGAAGAGCACAGGTGACTATTTCCATGGGAATGCAGGGAAGGATGAGGGCTTGAGATTGTTTGTAATAGTCCGGGATTTCTTGATCATGCTGGATAAGGTCTGTAAAGAGGTCAAGGACACACATCGGAGGCCTGTGAAACCGCAGAAGAAAAATGATAGTGGACCTTCTCTGACTCCACCGGTCTCTGACCCTCGCCAACCTCCTTCCCCTGATCTTCGCCAGCGTCTCTTCCCTGCAATCCAAGAACGGCGTGTAAATGATTCCAGTTCCGATGATGAGAGCTAAGGGAGTCAACTCAATAGCGGATACAATTTTTGACCCTGTGGTCAGTTCAAACCAAAGGCGGTCAGCTTCAGGCAAGAGTGAATCCACACCCCACACACCCACCCCACCCTCCCCCCC
>CXYZ01003051.1:2218430-2254420 GCA_900006705.1 Sonneratia caseolaris
TATATTTTATTTTTTAATATTAAATTGACCGATTTTTTATTAGTTCAATTGAGTTTACCGATATGATCAGGAAATTAGCCAATTAAATCATAGCTAACCGCATTTAAGATGCAATTGAATTAATTTTAGAGATCGAATTGGGTGAATAGCTAATTCATCGTCAAACCGATCAATCCGATCCGATTTTTAAAATTATGATACACCCTCACGGCCACTGCTGTGGATCCCACGGCACTGACGTGGATTTATTTTCCTGCTGAATGATGGGGGCATGTTCATCACGTGCGAATTCTTTTTTTTTTTTTATAGTTGGGCTGATTAAATTCAGGTGGGAACGCAAACTGTTCATTTCCAAGGGTCTGTCAATTTCAACACGCGCGGCAGCATCTCAGGAGAGAGGAGGGAACTTTCCCTGCTCCTGCTGCCGACTGGAAGGATGGCATTCCCCCCACGATTACTCTCATTCTCGTACGAGTGCCAAGCGACGTCGAAATGTGCCGACACCGACGAACATAGAACTCGTTTACGAGTTGTCAATCAACGGAAATCAGTTTTTGTTTTTAATAAGTGCGGATTCATTCCATATAGTATAATATCATATATTACGGTACTGAAATTTACTGCTATAAAATTAGATTTTTATTGCTTCCAGAAGCAGTCAACGCATCGGGCCCGATCAACTTTTTCTACCGCATGTTGAATATAGAGTTAGGGATCCGATTCCTGACCTTGCTCCCGAATTGGTGGTGTAATGCTAGCTCATATAAGGGCCCACCACATACATATATATGTATATATATTAACTTTAGGCTTATCGGTCTAGTTTTCAATTTATTTATATAGCGGTAAAATTATCACATTATAAAATTTTACAATATTTGAATTTATTGACTTCCAACCCAACCAACCATTCTCCAACTAAGTCTACTCCGACAATTCCAATATTTCAGTTTGTTTGACTTTGAAACCAATTATTCTCCAACTGAGCCTACTGCGATGCTCCTTCATCAATAGCAGATGGCATTATTGGAGTATTTCCCAGTAAATCATCGAACGTTTCGTCACTCTTTCTTTTCAACCCTTTAATTGCCTTAGAAGAGTAGTGTGAGATCAGCAGGTCCGACATGCGAGGAAGAGTCGGCCCCGGCCCAGTCATTTCCTTCGTTTTATTTGAACCGGCCATGCATGCTTGTACTATCATATCTAATGCAAACATAGTGCACGTCAGCTCTTTTTTTTTTTCTGGTCAATAGTTACACGAATTGGCGACTTGATTAAGATGGCTGATCATTAGAATCGTGACTTCTCATTAGTTGGGTCGGTCGATGGCAAAACTCCTCCGGTGGTGCTCCTCCTCCTCGTCCTCCACAGATGATCCTTTCTACAACAACACTCAAGCTTGTGGCATTACACGGCTTCGGTATCTTTATCGACCAGCGCGTTAGTCTCATCCCAACGACGATGGATGGAGGAGCCTATTCCATCGTATCCATCAGCATTACGGCCTCTATTCATCCATCTCTTGAAGAAACGTGTTATGTATAGCGTTTGATCGACCACCGTCTACATGCCATCTTCCCCCTTTTTTTTTATATAGATATGTATATATAATGAATAAGAAAAGGATTTTCGGGAAAAGGACTAGTTAGTCGATCAACTAAGCAAAAGCACCTTGAGGGACGTAAGGAAAATTAAATTGAAAACCATAGTTTTAAAAACTAGACCAGGCCGGCCGGTTCAACTAGAAACCAGCCACTCACCCGATTCGATTATAGGTAAAAGGCCCAATTGCAATTTCAATGAGGTTAACTCCGGTTGAACCGGTCGATTTCTAGTCCGAACGACGAACCCAATTGAAAGTGGAAAAACTGACCGACTTAAAATAAAAAAACAAAGAACGAAAACATATTATAATGTACATATTTTATTTTACTATACTTATATTTATATTTTATGTTAAATTTTTACTTAATATAATGGTTATATTAATAATTTTTATTATAAATCATATTTAAATTATGATATTATGTAAATTTATTAGTAATATTATTTATTAAATATACGGTTCAATCTATTAGACCCCGGTTTGACCCATGAATACATACCTACACCGGTTTTCGGTCTGGTTCGATTTTAAAATTTATGTTAAAAACTGATCCTATTGATGAAAAAGAGCCCAAAATTATTCAACATTTACATGAAATTTCGATCCAAATAATTCAATATTCAAGCACTTATTGGATCTAACTAATTTGTAGTCAAATCGAATTGACCCATTTAAGGGATATTAATATAAATTCTTTTATTTTGCAAGACTCATTCTGGATGCGTTAGTTAGAGAAAAAAAAAAAGATGGTAACCATCTTAATCAATTTATGCCAAAGATTTATTTGGTTTTTATATTTAAAGAAAACTGAGCCTAAAAACTCCTCTCCCATTAAAAAAAACCAATATTGTACGAGCTGCATAATTTACGTTAAAAATTATACT
Source organism: Sonneratia caseolaris (assembly GCA_900006705.1). Taxonomy (NCBI): domain Eukaryota; kingdom Viridiplantae; phylum Streptophyta; class Magnoliopsida; order Myrtales; family Lythraceae; genus Sonneratia; species Sonneratia caseolaris. Next base: position 2,220,921 of record CXYZ01003051.1, read on the forward strand.
AATCATCTATCACTTTTAATATTTAAATTCCAAAGTTTAACTACTTTATTAAGTTTGTTTTATATATATATATATATATATATATATAAAGAAATACTACATCGAATATGCTTCGTCCATTTTTGACTTACCAGGCAAGCAATCATTTTTTACATACCTTGATGGGGCACATGAAATATACACAATGTTTTTATCAAATAGTGAACTACACATACAAAACTAGTACAAAAAAATTAACATAAATTAATTATTATTTCTTGTGCCCTAACTTAAAATTCAAAATTTTACGGTTCCAAACTCAATATTCATGGTGTTATTTTTTAACAAAGTTCTTCCTTTATGCTTTTTTTTATTTTATTTTGGCCAAGACCCAAAGTATATGTTTTTTTCTTTCCAATTTAATGAATATGCATGAGAAGACTTTTGAAACATGCGGTGGTCATAAAAGGTGCACTGTGGAACATGTCAATCCTTGCCCATTGGAACTTCAATAGAAAATTGCTCTCCATTTTCCACCCAACTATCCGTCGATTCAACCTCAATCATGATACCACACAAAATCAAAGTGCACTCGATATACCGTTTTCCTCACTTCCAAATAAGTCCCATGGTGACAAATGCATCCATTTCATATTCCAATTTTATTCGACTGGATTTCCCTATATGATTATGTGCATTCTTCTAAGTTTAGATGATGTTGGTATGGCTCCACAAATATGAAAGGCGAGATGAATATATTTGAAATGCATTTCCCACGTTTGATTCTTGACAATTTTATTTCTTTCAATGTTTTTATATTTCTCTATTTATATTTAATTCTCATTATTTATTTTCAATTAGACCCCAAATTTGATCAGCCTTACCCGAATTGCCCCTCAACCGTGAAGCGGGTAAACGAGCAAAAACCGACACCAAGTTTCCAGTGCCCCCCACGGTCGGCGACGCCTCGGACGTTAGCTCCTCTTCCGTCAGATATTAACGGCCCCGCCGGTCAATCTCACGATTCTCACCGTCCCCCACCATCGCCGTTACCGTTATTCTCTCCCCCGTCTATACGGAACCTCCGTCAACCGCCCGGATGGTCTTCTTTATATTTGACCCGACCTCCGCCTCGTCCTCTTTCGATTTGACAAGTTAAGAGGAGCTCTGCCAACGCAAAAGGCGCGACTCCGAGTCTAGAGATGTTATCGCAAACCATCATCACGGAAGCGCTCAACTGAGTAGATGATTCGTGTCAGATTTCTCTGTCGAGTTTCAGGTGATTCTTGCAGTTCCCCAGCTCTAATCTTCAGTCCTGCTGCCCTTGCCAGCTTTGAGCTTGTTCTGCTCTGTTTTTCTTGTTGGATTGTGCTGCTGAGCTGAGATGGGCCTCGCGGCTTTTATTGTTAGCTCAGTCTGGCGGAGTGTTGGGCAATAAAAGAAAACCCTTCTGTGAAGATATACTATGCTTGCTTAACGGGTCATCAGGAACTCACGTGTAGCTTTTCGTGACAATTATCATTTATCATCTACATATTGATGAAAATTTCCAAATTTTAGGTCCAGTGAGATCCTTTCTTTTGTTCTTGAATAACTGAACAGCCCCGTTTAAGTAGTTTTACGTGGAGTAACCGGTGATCATCTAGGTCGTGGGTTGTGGGCTGTGATTTTCGTAATTCATTGATCTGCAAGTTTTGCTTTTGTGGAATGGGGTGTGTATAAAGAGTTTTGGTGTGCTATTCTGCTATGTGTTAAACCTTGATAGAAATAGAACAATGAATTAGTTGCATTCCAGGCCTCAGTCCAATGAGGTCTTTCGATCTCGAGAAAATTCTTGTGGTTAGGTTCAGTGTTGAGGTTTCAAATGATCTTTTCAGTTAGAAAGATGTTGGTACGGAGAGCAATAGTCGAAATGTGGAAGTTTGAGATGTACTTCATCTTCCTTGTTCTTTGTTCCCTCCTTGTAGTTATTCTCCTTTCTTTTTTCCATCAGTCTGTTGCTGGAGTCTTCTTCTTTTTAACTCTCGTTATTCCTGGTAAAGTTGAATATGATGCAGGTGAATCATTGAAAGCTAGGAAAAAGATCCATCAGCAGCGATTACCGGACCAAGAAGTTGAGGTTCATCCAAGTGGAAAGTTCCTCATCAGATAGAGGAACTGATGCTCACCTCATAGCATGGACCCACAGAAGTTATTTGTGTATGGTCTACCTCGAACTGGCTTATCTTACTCGGTGTCTCATTCTTCATTTCCTTCAAAACCCCGTAGGCTACTCCCTCCCTTTAAATTTGATATTGAGAGCTTTCCAAACTCACCCTTTTTGACTCACCATGGTAGTGAGACCCTCAGCGCATTGAGCGACAGTCAAGAGCAGCACAGCTCCGCCAGCAATAATCTCTCTGCTTTCAGCCTTTCTTCCGACCACACACTGGACAAAAACAGCTGTAATCTCAACAGACCTTTGAGCCTTCCCGTGGACTATTACCGACAGAATCTCGAGGGTAAAGTTTTGCCTCAACGCAATGTGGATTGTAGCCAAAACATGAAGTATGCTCTGCAGGAACTTGAAATTGCCTTGATTGATGAAGTCAGTGGTCCGAGTATATCATTTAGGAGACGAGATATTCCAACGCAGCTGTCGGTCGAGGCTCAAGAATGCATTTCATACAGGCGACACAGTGAAGATACCAGGGTTGAGAAGCGCCTGAAAGTGATTGGGGAATCCTTCATTCAAGATTCTAAACCAAGTGATCTGAAGCAATTGCTAGTTGCTTGTGCAAAAGCTCTGGAGGACAATAACTTTGAGCAGTTTGAAGATCTAGTCAAGAAGGCAAGGGATGCTGTTTCTGTGTGCGGAAATCCAATTCAGCGTGTTGGTGCTTACATGATAGAAGGTCTCGTGGCCAGGAAGGCATCTTCAGGCTTGAGCATCTATAAGTCCATCAAATGCAAGGAGCCCGAAGGCAAGGATTTGCTCTCCTACATGCATATCCTGTGCGAGATTTGCCCTTACCTGAAATTTGGGTACATGGCAGCAAACGGGGCAATTGCAGAAGCCTGCAGGAATGAGGACTTCATTCACATCGTAGACTTCCAAATTGCACAGGGCACCCAGTGGGTCACCCTGCTCCAGGCTCTAGCAGCTAGGCCCGGCGGGCCCCCACATGTGCGGATCACAGGGATCGATGACCCTGGTTCAAAGTTTGCTTGTGGTGTCAGTCTAGAGGCTGTGGGGAGTCGATTGCATGTGATCTCAGAGCAGTTCAAGATCCCGTTTGACTTCAACAGTGTCCCGGTGTTCGCCCCAAAAGTATCAAGGGAGATGCTTGACATAAGGCCCGGAGAAGCCCTGGCAGTGAACTTCCCTCTTCAGCTCCACCATACTCCTGATGAGAGCGTTGATGTGAACAACCCGAGGGATGGTCTCCTAAGGCTCGTGAAGTCCCTCTCCCCGAAAGTCACAACCTTGGTGGAGCAGGAATCGAATACAAACACAACCCTGTTCCTGACCAGGTTCATTGAGACTCTTGAGTACTACCAGGCGATGTTCGAGTCCATCGATGTGGCACTTCCAAGGGACCGGAGGAAGAGGATGGACGTGGAGCAGCACTGTCTGGCAAAGGATATGGTCAACATAATCGCCTGCGAGGGGAAGGAGAGAGTGGAGAGGCACGAACTGTTGGGGAAGTGGAAGTCAAGGTTAACGATGGCCGGTTTCAGGCAGTATCCACTCAGCAGTTATGTGAACTCGGTGATAAGCAGCCTACTGAAGCGATACTCGGAGCACTACACTTTGGAAGAGAAGGATGGGGCTATGCTGTTGGGATGGAAGGATAGGAAGTTGATATCGGCCTCCGCTTGGCACTAGTACAGAGCATAGTTGTTTGTTGACACAGGGTTACACAGTTCCACGTACACACACAAAAGAAAGGATGGTCAGTGTTTTATTCTTACGCTGTATTTGTTTTACCTTCATATATGATGGGCATGTAACTTATATATCAAGCAATCCGATAGTCATTATGGGGCAGAATGCTTGATGCCATGCTGATGGCTGCCATTTTTCGACGAGGGTCTTCATGACTATGAAGGCAGATGGTGGATTCAGTTTGAGATTATGACTTTCAATTGAAAGGGGTCTGAATCAGTTCCATCAAAAGGACTGGATAAGCTTCCACCACTCACATAGCTAAAGGTTTCGGCCAGGAATAATATGGCACAGCGTAGATATTTAGAGTGGAATGCCTTGTCAATGTTACTGTCATCACGTGATTGAGCAAGCTTGAGACCCGCACTTCTGCTCTACTTTTCACACTTTACAATTTAGCGTCTCCATCTAGTACCGGATCAAGAGATCTCGAAGGAAAAAATTTTCATCACATCAAGTGCAAACTGCAATCTTAAGTCGTCTCACCTCATCGAGCGATGATCATGGACGAAATAAGGTGGGAGGGGATCCAGTCTGCATGAAGACACCCGTGCTAGATTCGTACTCAGTAGCTTCATTTCCTCGTGTCATGTACAGTTGTCATTTTTGAAGTCCGTTCCATTTCAAGTTGTTTGAAAGGGGATAATATGTACTGCAAGCCCATAGCACTCATAGATATCTACTTTTAAGGTAAACAGTTGAGTGACCCCGCAGTGTATACGCACCACTTTTAAGTTTGTAAGTTTCGGCAAATTCATCAGGCAGAACAGAGAGATGAAGCCTCAGGCAGCATACCCCTCACAGATAATTACCTTTAAGGTAAACGCTTTAGAAGGATGACCACGATAACTAACATAGCGAGCCCTATGACAGATTGACCTACGGTTGCTCCCATGAAGGCTGATCCACCATCTTCTTTACCTCCAGCTGTGTCTGTCTTGTCATCTGCTTTCTGGTCAAATATGTGTTGAAACAGGCCAGAGACCTTGCTCACCATCTGTTCCGCAGCATGTTTCATCCCCACAACAGCATCTCCCACGGCATGTTTCATGTGTTGAAAAAAACCTGACACCTTGCTTGCCATCCCCTCACCTCCAGATATGGCATTGCCTACAGAGTTATCAGAGTAGTAGACGGAAATCACATCCTGGAGTGCTCCATCTTCTACGCAGTTCTTCATGTTTGAGTCATCAGATGGTAATGCAAGTGCTGCTCATTGCCAAAATCAAAGAAACAACTAGTTTAAAGTCTCAGTACAAGGGAAGACTCCAGTGCTCAGACAAGAGGAGGGGATAGCGGAAGAGCAGCCTACTTGATTTCTGAGTCCGAACAAAGTCCATAACTTCCTCATTTTGCAATGCGGCATTCCAGATGTTTGGATCACTGACAATTGAAGCCACAACATTCTGGGCATAACATTAAAAATTCATGTGTTAATACAAATAGATATACAGGGAGATGAAGAAACTGTTAACTCCAACAATTGGGAGCAATGCATGCAAATGTTCAAAGGGAGCATCTATCAATTGTTAGAGCAAGAGCGGCTGCATTTGGGAGTTACACTCTCCAGCCTAGAACCATTAGCAGATCAGTACCATATCAATATGAACAATAATGGTCCACACTAACAGAGAAATATTGTTGACAGGGAGAATTATATTGAATTTCCAGTAAGTACAAAATACCAAGTTCATGAAAATACAAGTAATAAAAAGTATAATCACATTCCAGCAGACAAACACACACCAAAAAAATGCAATAAGAAGTCTTACAGGTATCTCAGTCCGAGCTTGGGGCAGACAGTACCTGAACAGCAGGACTCTGGGAGAGCAACTTAAATGCCTGGACAGCATGTTTAGCCGCTGGTGCAGCAACAGGAGACTCATTAAAGATGAGATGTTTGCTCTCAACTTCAGAATCTGACAGCAGAGCACGATCAGAAGGATGCCCCAGTGGAGTCAAACTTCTGTACTCCGAAGCTGCTGGTGAGGACAAATACACCCTGAATAATTTTATCAGCACAGAGTTGTACCATGTGGCACTATAATATAAAGAAGAACACAGGAAAATGACATCTTTGCAGGCACACTGATCACTTCAATCAAGTCTAGACAAGATAAAAACAAATCTCAGAAAGACGTTGCTAGATCATTTCCACAAACAGTAATACTCTATCTGCTACAGATATTCGTTCCCAAGTACATCAAGCAACTATGAAACAATAAAGCAATAATTTCTAGTGATCATCACGCTCCACAGAGCCAACCACAAACTGTTCACAATAAAAGACAACATTCATATATACTGAAAAACAAAATGGAGTTGGGATGACTTGAGAATTCTAAGCCACTTAGTGTTTATGCAGGAGCGAAGCTCTTCAAAAGGATCCCCCAAACAAATTACATACTTCAGCGCAATAAAAGACACTGACTTTCAATTCTTATTTTTCACAAGTCAACAAATTTAATGGGCAGGAGGCTTCAATTACAGATGATAACGCATATTCATCGGGGCATCTTGCAGTTCGTCGAGAAGGAGAATTTTGAAGCCCGGCTCATACAGTAATACTTTGGATAGCGCTATGAACGATTTAACAATCGAAACTTACTTCTCTAGAGCATCTTTCAGTTCATCAGTGGCGGCCCTCGCCTCCTCAATGGTCGGCGCAGCCCCGAAGACAACCCTAGGCATTAGCTCCCCGGAGCTCATCACCAGGTCACCGTCCCCTCCAGCGAACTCCCAGTCGTCGATCTCCCACGCTGGCCTCTGCACGGACACCGGAGACACATCGCCGGTGGAAGCGGAAACGCTCTTGGACGATACGATCGAGGCGACATTGCGGGACACGCCACGGGCCGGTTGCTCGGCCAGAGGGGCCGGATGGACGCCGCGAATGCCACGGCTCGCGGCGGCTCCGATCCCGGCGACCTTGCCGACTGTCCTGATCACTCCTCCGCCTCCCATGACTTCGCGATGAGCCGGCCTGCCTATTCCAAGAGAGGAGAATTGATCGAGCAGTGGAGAACGCTAAGTCGGTTCGTGAGGTTCACGATAACTTTGAGGAGCGAATAATCGCCCAAGAGCCGACGCGTGGCATCTGCGGGAATATCTATGGCTCAATTACGCTTTTGCACCCTCGAATCCTTATCCTGTTTAATATGCACCCTCAAGTTTTCATGTTGTTAATCTACTACTCTTTCTAGCTCGAATCCGCAGAATTATGTGAATCGGAGTATGCTTCTTCGATGTTTGACTGTACTTACTCCTCCTATGAGTACTGCTCTCAAATGCTGCCTTCGGCTCCATTCTTTGGATAGATCAGGTATGGCGCTCGGCCATGGTGGCACTGGTGGATTGATCTTTTTTCGCCAGTAGTATCGACTTTCTGATCGTGGCAATCATTCATGGATGCGTATCGGCCGGTTGTCCAGCTCTTTATGGTTCTGTTTTTTTTTTTTTAATTTAGAAGTGATCGTATTTATTGGAGTTCAATCGTCGAGGTTCAATCCATCTGCTGAGATATCAGCCTCGTCCAGGAGTCTTTTGCTACTGTTTCTTGCTGGAGCCACATTGAACAGAAGAGCCAAAAATCATCTAGTCGACTTAGAACGGATCTTGCTGTTAATATCTGATCGGGCACTCACGGTGAGATCATAGGCAGCTGTCGGTAACAATTCAAGTTCGACTTAGAATGAGTAAAAAAAAATGATGAGCAATCCTATGTACTGTCACAAGGGCAAGCTTTTCCGCAGGTCAAACTATTGCTTCTGCCGGGTTCATCTCGATTCTCGGTTAACAAGTAACGGCCCAATGCAGGCATAAAAGTGCATAAGGTATGGTATACACCCAAGTGAAGTATTAAAAGGAAGAGGACGTGGGCTGGATCTTCTATCGAGCCTCGATAAGCGTGATAGTCATCTCGTTTGAACACGATCCCGGATCGCCGGATGAAGAGTTATCTATCAATTGGTTTCTATCCGCAAGAAAACGAGGGTACTTGGGCGGAGGGAGCGATCCATCACTGTTCAACATCACCACCACCGATGCCATGCTCGGTCTGTCCTCGGCAAACTCTTGCAGACAAAGGAGAGCAATCTGAATGCATCGCGAAGCTTCTGACATCAGGCTAGCGCCCGCTAGGAAAGGGTTGATAAGTTCAGCAGACTTTCCCTCCTTGTATGATTTCCATGCCTGCATGATATAAAGCGTCGTCGTGATTCTTAACAAAGATTTTGTTGCATAGAAAAAAGGACAGGAGAAGTCCAAATTCTACCCACATATCCTATAAGGTTATGTTCCAAGTGATACAATCCCCTGTTCCTCATCCCGCTTATGGTCTCGAGAACCAAGATGCCGAAGCTGAAGACGTCTGATTTTACCGAGAAAAGCCCATCGATTGCATACTCAGGTGCCATGTAACCACTGCAAAGACAAAACCAATTATGAGAATAAGAATCATACGCTGAGTGATCGAGGAGATATTCCACATCAGTTATGGTTGAGTGAGGCCACTTACTATGTCCCGACAACTCGCTTTGTATTTCCTTCAGTCTCATCTCCTCCAAACATTCTAGCCATGCCAAAATCTGATATCTTAGGATTCATCTCTTTGTCTAATAAGACGTTGCTGGCCTTAAGATCCCTATGTATGATCCTCAACCTTGAATCTTCATGCAGGTAAACTAGCCCTCGAGCAATTCCACGGATAATATGAAACCGCTTTCCCCAATCCAAGAGCTTACTTCTCGTTTGATCTGTCGAGTTTCTTAGTGAGAGTAAATCCCTTGTTGAATCATGGTTAGTCTTGGAAGAGCACAAGTTAATTTGAAAGCTATTGCAATAACCTCGGAATTAGACATGTGCATTACCGAAGATGAAGGCATCTAAGCTTCCGTTAGGCATGTATTCGTAGATGAGCATCCTTTCTTCTCCATGTATACAACAACCGAGAAGTTTCACAAGATTCCGATGCTGAAGATTCGCAATCAGTAACACCTCGTTCTTGAATTCATTCACTCCTTGTGTTGAGCTGCTAGATAGCCTCTTCACGGCGACTTCTCGTCCGTCTACCAGTATCCCCTGAACATTTATTGCTTCCACATAAATGTAACAGCTTGAATGTTTGCAGTTCATCGGTTATTTAGCGTGGCCAATGATACGGTACCTTATATACCGGTCCAAAACCGCCTTGACCTAGCTTGTATTGCTCCAAAAAGTTGTCAGTTGCTTTAGCTATTGTAGCCAGATCGAATGAAGGGAACTCCAGGTCATCACTGCGGCATTCTTCCACATCTTCTGTTCTATCTGATGAGAGGAAAGTGAATAAAAAAGCAAAATTAGTTTGTTTGTTGTCATTTTTATTTCCGAGGCGGTGCTTCATAATCCCGTGGCCAATTATTCTGTTTATGGATTGAAGAGAGTTTAAGATTAATGTTCAGTCACCAGGGATGTCACTGATATATGCCAAGTCGAAGAGATATTATGCTAAAATCAAATTGATGGAAGGATGAAAATCCCATTCCTGCAGGACACCCGCTGAGGAAGCAAGAACAGCATGCTTAGAACTTCCGGAGCATGGTAAAGATATCTACACAACAAACCTTTCAAGTTTGCCCTGACTTTGCGGATGTAGCATATAACTGCGACCATTGCAGCTGCTGTCCCAATTGCAAATACAATAACTGCAACTTTCCATGCCTGCAACCCATCCTTTGCTGCTCCAATGAATTAAACAAAGAGAAGGACATTCATCAAATTTACCGAAGAAGCAAAGAAGAGATAAGTACACATGTATTTCAAAGCAAAATCAAATCCAATGATACCTATTTCTGAAGCAGGCATACGAACGTATAAGTCTTGTCCTCCATCAATCTCCGTTATGTCGATCAAATCACCGAACCACATTACACACCCACTGCCACCTCCCCTGATATCTGAGTGCGCATAAGCCATACAAGAACAGTTGCTCAAGCATCTACTTCTACAATCTTTAAGGTCAAGGCTACTAAATACAGAAGTGTTTGTAGCATCAGGCAACTTTAGTCCTGGGTATTTGATGAAACCGTCACTATTCCCACAGCTCAGTTGTTTATTACGAACACACCCCTCAGACCAATCGTTTGCGACCCAGTTGTCAGGAAATTTCGGAGAGAATCTCTTCAAGCACTGGCAATACGGAAGCTCATTTATCTGGCACTTTGCAAAGACACCACACAATCCGTAATTGTCGCAACCGTCTTTTGGCAATAACAAGAAATTCCTCCAGCTCTGAGTTGTTTCACTCCATGTGGACCGTTCCCAACGTTGGTTTGTCTGGTTCACAACAGTTCTCATGAGCAAAGAATCATTCTTTGCCTGAAACATATAATAGACTTCTTCTTGGTTTGACACCAGGTTGTAGGAGAACAGGTCATTCCAGGAGGTCTGCCGAGGGGTCCCGCTGAAGCGCAGGCCAATCCACGGCCCTGTACTACAGTATTTAATGGAGTCCTTTCTCCCGATCAATTCTGGGAAATCCAAGTTCTCTAGGCTCCAAGTTATGTCTCCGGGGGAAGGGTCATCAGGGCTCTTCCAGGAAGTAAAGGACCATTCATGGCCCGTCCTCAAGTTCTTCCCGATCTTCATCCCTGGCAAAAATGTGTCTGATGGGTAATCGAAGCTCTGCCACAAATAAACCTTCGAACTACTTGGAATGTTAGCATCTCTAAGGATGAGATTTCCCGTATCTAGAAGCTGCAAAATCGTACTCTCAGCCAGTCCAGTTGAGTTAGCAGACCACAAAAGGGTGTGATTTTGACTCAGAAGAACGAGCTTGCCTGTTCTGTTAATCATCAAGATGCCGGAGGAATCGTTGATAGGACTATTTCTATTTGCAACCCAAACAAAAGTTTTAGTTGGAATGTTCTTGTACCAGATTCCCAGGTAGCGGGCAGCTGAACTTCCTGGACTGAAGAATCCGAGCTCGAACAATCCGCCCCTCGAAACTATTGTATCCCCATCCCTGATGGATTGAGATTGATTGATAGAGTCTGCTGCAGTTGTCAGGGCAGGAACGAAACAAAGTGAAAGAACAAGATAATGAATGGCCATTTGATTTGTAGTCAGCTTTCGTAAAGCTTCAGAACTTAGTCAGGAGAAAGCAGGCAGCATATGTCATAGCATTTCGATAAGGAAAAGCTGCCTGTATGGATCAGTATGTCAAATTAGTCTATTCCCAAGTTGTAACGTTTACTTTGACTAGCTGCAAAGCCAGCTAGTTGAATTTTCAACGGAGGGAGGGCGACTGCTGAGGCGGAACCTTCTTGATAGTCAATAATTTAACAAGAAACACAGATATTTCGTACTTGCAAAGTACAACCAGAAGGAACCAGTAGAAGTACGGTTGAAGCAGATTGGTTCAGTTTCTTGCCGCAAATGGTATGGGAGAAGATTACTGGGCAAGCAGCCAAATTGATCGCGGTCGAAATTACCGGCATGTACTTCTTTGAGCCAGAAGCCTGCAAACTTGGAGAGCCTGGAAACAAGGAAGAAATAGAGTGAAGGAAGATGCGGGATCGCATAATCTATCCATATATGTAATGCAAATTGACTTCGATCCTCACAGTTTCACGAGCAAACGGACTCGCCGTGAACAGAGGAAAAAACAAGAAGACTTTGCTTCACTGATCCGAGATATGTACGTGTCATTACTTTGAAATCTCATCCATTCATGCCTTTCCCCTCAACCCCACATGAACCCAATGTAATAGTAGTCAAAACACGAAATGTCACTTTCAATTTGGTCACTACCATCTTATGCCCATCCATTAGAGACCACCGGAACTTAATCACTGTCGTCTTACTTCTTTTAAACTATCAAAGCATTATACAGGTATCTGATCCTAGCTGTAAAATAGAGGCGGCAAAAATGGCACAACCTAAAAAAGTTGTGTCTGGGCCAGTGTTTTTGAGCCGCCTGGCACACAAAAAAATTGAGAACAATTAAAAAAAGATTAATCACATATATAATTATATTTTAATATTTTATTTAAATTAATTGAACAACTATATAATAAGAAATTATTTAAATTTATTTTTTAAAAAAAAGTATTTGTACAGTACATGCCGAGCCCAACCATGCGGAGCACAAAAATTTTGTACTTGGGCAGCAGCTGCCGATCCGAATTACCAGCTCTATTGTAAAAGACTGGAACATACAATGCAAGAAACAGTCCTGGGAAACAATTTTTTGGCAAAAGGAGGCACCTTGTCGGGCTGCCCCATCAAAATCCTAGTACCTTTATCATCAAACAACGGTTTTGCGGGGAATATTCTTGGACCAGATTCCCAGGTAGCGGGCAGCAGAACTTCCTGGACTGAAAAATCCGAGCTCGAACAATCTGCCCCTCGAAACAACTGTATCCCCATCGCCGGTGGATTGAGATTGATTGACAGAGTCTGCTGCAGATGTCGAGCCAGGAACGAAACCAAGTAGAAGAACAAGATAATGAATAGCCGTTTGATTCGTCGTTAAGATTTGATAAAGCTTTGGAACCCATTCAGGAGGTGAGAGCTGCCAGCATATGGCTCATAGCGATTTGATAAGGAGAAGCAGCAGATGCATATGGATCATTAAGTCAAATTAGTCTATTCCAAAATCGTAGCTACAGAGCTGGCTGAATCGTTCAACTGAGAGTGACTGCTGAGGAGGAAACTTCTTTCTGGTCAATAATTAAGACAATCCCACCGTGGAGATGCAGATTAAAAACTTGCCATGAATATCAAGAAACAAGCAGCGGAAGTATGATGGAGAAACTAACCGGTTCAGTTTCTTGCCAGGAGGATATTACTAGCAAGCAGTGCAATTTATCACAATTTAAATTATTAGATTATATTGCATTGAGCCAGAAGCCTGTAAACATGGAGAACCAGGAAGCAAGGAAGAAATCAACTAAAGTTCATGCGGGTTCAAAAGTGGGTGAACGCCTTGCTGGAGGAGTAGATGACAGCATTCACAGGGGCCATATTTATCTTAATTGAATACATATGGATATTATAACCTCCATATTTGACTAATAGTATGCGAGCCTGGTCTCCCAGAAATGCGAAATAAACATTTTCTAGAGTTGCCGCAGTTGACTTCCATCTCCTTGCCAAAGACCACGAGAGACACGTCAGCAAGGAAAAATTCAGAGGTCCTCAGGTTCAGACCTGCCATCAAAGTGGGCCAGGTCTTGAAAAGTCAGGTCTCTCCAAGATGCCATCCATTTTATCAATCCTGGGAATTTAGCAGGGCACCTTTGAGGGTCTGTCGAATTAGGAGAGATCGCATGGATCACTCAGGTGCCTTGTATTTTTTAGGGTATCTGAGCTGTACCCTATATAGAACCAGTTCTAAAGTTTTGGATCCGAGCACTACACTCCTGTGTCTAGGGACTGGACTGTACCCTATCTCAACATGTCTTACATATTGCAGCATATGCATTCCACATCCATTACGCCTCAGGAAAATGACTGTATGTTGCTGACAAAAGTACGATGCCTCTGTGTCAGTTTTACATCGGTAGCTAAATGAATGGAGAGGAAGTGACTTTTATTCTATTGCTGAGTAACTCCATTTCCATGGAACAAGGATGCATCCTACAAAAGCTTGGTTTTACACGAGTGCATGTGTGAAATGAGAGAATCCTCTGTTTGCAGATTACTGATGAGAAAAGTAGCATCAGAAAGAGTTACAGGACTGGCCCATCAGGCCAATTTGAGTAGCTTATCCTGGGTACTCTCATTGGGTCTCCAGAGTTGGCAATCGATGGGATCTTTTCAATGATATCGGATGACTCTGGCTTCTGTATGATAGTGATAAGGATAATCGGCGAAAAACGGAGCTGAGGATTCAATCATCCTGATCATCGTGCAACTGATTATGGAGGAAGGCCCAATATGGCGCAATGCAGTTCTCATGTTGGGTGGTGAGACTGCTCTGCCTCGGCCAAAAGAGTATGGATTCTTCTTGACGAATTAGATGACCATGATTATGTAGATAGCTTGATAGCTAAAAATCTCCAAAACCAGCGTCACATGCCCATGAAGATATAGGTTGTAGTTCACCATTTAACATAGGTTTCGCTCTGTTTCATTCCGGCACACTCGATTTCTCTATTTTTTTTCCATATTGGAATACAAAGAAAATAACTGGTTCGGAGAGAATCAGTTTCACCTTTGTGTTCTTTGACACAAAAACACACACACATGAAGCTCTTGTAATCTATTCCGTATCAGATTAGATCTCCATTGTTTTATTCATTCTGTAGAAGACGTAAACGATAGTATAGAAAACTGGAATCTTTTTTTTTTTTTTTCCAGTTTCCATGGCAGAGTATTGCTATCAAAACCAATTCTGTTTTATCAAGAAATCACTCCATAAGCAGAACAATACACACTGACGGCTAAGCCACTGTGAGATGAAGTCAATGAAGAAATTTATCATTTTCCTCCCTGCTGGTTCTATCTACCTTGAGGCATTGTAACTGTAACAGCATTAGTTGTGTAGAATTCTCCACCAGTTGAACTCGACTGTGTGCACGCCGTGCTTCTCTCCATGAAAAATCCTGGCTGTTTAGGTTGGGGAAGGACCTCTCCTTCAGTTACCAGCATGGAGACAACATAGGACATTGTCGGCCTATCTTCAGGAAACTTTTGCACACATAACAATCCCACGTGAATACATCTCCTCAATTGATATTCAATTACTGAGTCGTATACGGATTTATCCACAAGTTCCATTGCCCTGTCTTGACTCCATAACAGCCATGCCTAAAGCAACCGCAACTGAATCAAGAAACTGAAAATTGGCGATTGGAATATATATAGTCTTTGATCCTTCTTCATCCACTTACATGTCCAAGGAGGTTGTGATGGTGATCTGGGTGGCAGAATCCTCTGTTCTTTTTACCACTTATTATCTCTAGCAAGAGAACACCAAAGCTGTATACATCAGACTTCACTGAAAATTTCCCATCGAAGGCATATTCAGGGGACATATATCCACTGCATAGAGAAACCAATGATCAGTTCTGGCAACTCCTGTACTATTTTAGGCTGGCAAGCTAATGTAAAAAAGCTAAACTTACTAGGTTCCAATGACCCTTTTTGTTCTTGCTTCTTTCTCATCACCTTCAAAGATTCTCGCAAGCCCAAAGTCCGAGATCTTCGGGTTCAGGTTTGCATCTAACAAGATATTGCTTGTTTTAAGATCTCTGTGAATGATCTGGAGTTTTGAGTCTCGGTGGAGGTAGAGAAGTCCACGGGCAATTCCAACAATAATGTCACACTGCCTTTTCCAACTCAATGAGTAGCTCATATCACGGCCTGCATATTATTCACATCACAACATAAGCACCATTAGGCGCTCCAAGTCGAGTAGGATGTATGATAATGGGATATAGAGGGACTAACCAAAAATAAAATGATCCAAACTTTTATTGGGCATATATTCATAAACAAGGATTCTCTCTTCTCTCTCTATGCAGCAGCCGACAAGCCCAACAAGGTTCCTATGCTGAAGTCTTGTGATCAGAACCACTTCGTTCATGAACTCCTCAATCCCTTGTCCTGAACTTCTCAACAACCTCTTTACTGCTATTTCCCTTCCATCAGGAAAACTTCCCTGCACATGTTCACATAGTCATTCTTCGTATCTGAAAGTTCATTGTTTATGCCAAATCTGGTTAATAGTTGGTGGAATCACACCTTGTAAACGGGTCCAAAGCCACCAGCACCAATGAGATTTGTTTCAGAGAAATTGTTGGTAGCACAAGAAATTGTAGCAAAATTAAACAATGGCAGGTCGATATTATCCTTCCGGCTTCTTGGTTCTGGTCAACCAAATGCATTTGCTCAAACAAACCTTCTTTAAGGAAAGAAGTGTCATTAGGAGTTGATGATAAGCTTACCTCGTTTTCGTATCCTTCTTTTCAGAAATATGCACCACGTTACTAGAATCAGTAAGATCAGACCCAAAACGGCTGCAGAAACCACTCCAATGGCTATCCTCCTCCTCCTCCTCCACCTAGTCCTCTTCTTTGCAGCATCTGAGAATCGAATATAGGCAAACAATATGCAAAGTGATAGGTTCAAATATGGCACTAGTATGAGCATTTTAAAATAATGAAGAAATGAAGGAAATATGCAAAAAAAAATGTCAGAATGCATTTCAAGCGTTTTACATTCTGAGACATCTTTAAATTCCAGTGGGGAAAAAGAGAAAAACAAAGAAGAAGAATGAAACTGGTATTGATTTTCCAGAACCAAATAGATAGCTCAATTAGAATTACAAGATTCACATACCAATTTCAGAAGCAGGAACTCGAATATAAATATTCTGTTCAAACTTGACATCTTGGAAATCTCGAATATCAAGCAGGTCTCCAAACCACATTATGCACCCACTCCCTCCTTCTGTAACTTTTGAGTTAGCATATGCTGTGCAGGAACAGTTCTTCAAGCACTCGATCTGGCACTCCTCGAGGCTCATATTTTCATTCAATGAGAACTCTAGCAATTCAGGCAATTTCACTCCATCAATACCGAGAAACCCTTCTTCCTCCCCAGCAGAACAATTAATCTCAACTGTTCTCTGGCAACCACCTGACCAGTTGAAAATTTGCCATTGGTCGATTGTTCTGGGCTGGAATCCCCTAAGGCACTGGCAAATTGGAGCTTTGCTAACCATACAAATACCGTTAGGTCCGCACTTACCATAGAAATCGCATAGATCATAAGGGATCGAATACATGACATCCCAAGTTGTACTGCCCCTCTTTGCCACATGAAACTGAACGAAGCCTGAAGGGTTCAATTTGGCATGAGTAAAGTAAGTGTTGTTCAGTGAGTCGTACCAGAAATAGACCTCCGTCTCGTTATAGGCCATCATGGGCTTAGAAACTGATGACGGTGACATTGATTCCCCACTGTACTGTGCCCCATTCCATTGCCCAGTTCTGTATCTTACAGCAGGCGTAGATACTATTGAGACCAGTTCCACTTGAGGCAGCCCTTGAATGTCTATCCTATAGATATAATCTCCAACTGAAGGGTCATTAGTATTCTTCCATGAGGCCAAATGTGTTTCAAAGCCAGATAAGAAGTTCTGTCC
Organism: Sonneratia caseolaris; assembly: GCA_900006705.1. Lineage (NCBI taxonomy): Eukaryota > Viridiplantae > Streptophyta > Magnoliopsida > Myrtales > Lythraceae > Sonneratia > Sonneratia caseolaris. The sequence goes on from CXYZ01003051.1 coordinate 2,237,960, forward strand.
CAGCTTCATGCCAGGCAACAGGGTATCAGATGGGTAATCAAAGCTCTGCCATAAGGAAACATCGTGAGAATTTCCAGTGCTGCTGTCCCTCAGTACAAGGTTTCCCGATTCCAGGAGCTGTATGATTGGGTTCCTTACTACCCTGGACAAGTTCGTCGACCAGATGACACAGTTTGATTGGTTGAGAAGGACAAGATTTCCTTCACTGGTGAAGGACAGGGTCCCGTTCGAGTCAGTGAGGGGCTCATTCCGATTTGCGACCCACACAACCGTGTCTGGTATATCCTTGAACCAGATTCCCAAGTACCTGTTCTTGGAATTTATGGGAGAGAAGAAGCCAACCTCGAAGCTTTGGCCCGAAGAAACCAAGGTCATTTCCCCGTCTCTGATGGACTGCCCTGAAGTCAAAATGTCTGCTGCAGCTGAAAAACGAATCGCTGACAGCAAGATCAAAACAGGGCAACAAAAGATCAAGAAAACATCATTCTCCATGTCCAGGAAAATCTGCCAGACAAAAAGAGAGAAAACAGTACTTTTCCACAAATGAAGGAAAACTGAAGGTGTGAAAAAACTCTCTTTTTTGTGTTAAATACGCGCATCAGCCACTTTTCTTTTCTTTTCTTTTCTTTTCTTTTCTTTTTTCCCTACATGAAGTCTTCTTCCATTTTTTGCCTGAATCATATTCCATTATATAAGATTTCTACTTCGTTGTTGAACTGTGAGCTGTTGTCTTCCTCTGAAATGGAAGAAGTCTTTGGAGGCGTCACAATCCACATGGGTTGGAAGGTTGTGTAGTCATTAGTCAGTGCCACAAGCGCTGTCAGAGTCAATTCTCTTACAGAGGTCTTCACACGGCATATGTAGTCGAGTTGAGGTCCCAACCCGTTTGCTACAGCATCTCATGGCCCACGTTTAAAGTCAATTATATGGAAAATCTGGAAAACCAAAAGTCATTACCGCCCTCTCTCCTCTCCTCTCATCTCATCTTCTCTTCGGTATGAAGTAATAGTGTGAGTGGGTCTCATGTGGAGTTCCATATGTTCTTTTTACTAGCTCTATCCTGAGAAGGCTTTTTGTAGGTGGATCAGTCAAGTTTACTCCGGACTCTTGTACTGACTTTTACCCTTAGTGCACGCATTTTATCCGCTGATTCAGTAGCACGAGATGAATGTAATCTAACATTTTTATGTCAAATAACCAGCTTAAGTCTGCTGTTGATTCGACTCTTCCATAATTAATGAGCCCTACCTTTGTTTGTTTCCTTCTACCAAAGATTAGTAAGGAGAGCACGGTAGAAAGTTGTCCACTGATGAGATGAGAACGCAGTTAATGAATTACTGTAATTTTGTTTATTCAGAGATGTACAGACTATGATTTGTTGGGACATTAACGCGGCGAAGTTGACATCAGCAAGTTGCTGGAGGAATAAATGATATTTCCACACCACCCCCGCGGCCCCCCCACCTGAACCATACATTACGTAAATGGGAGGAGCAACAGGTCAAGGAGCATAGCAGGTGGCAGACGTAATTAATTTCTGCAGACATCATTGTAAACGTCAAGGAAAGCCTTCTTGGATTCAAAGAATGAATAATTGAGATGCAGTACAACTTTCCATTCAATGTGCTGAACAGTCGGAAGAAACATCAGGTGCCAAACAAATTGGTACAGCATGCGGCTAAAAGGATCTTCTCCGTGACATCGGATTATTTTAGCTTCAGTGCGTTACCGATAAGGATAACCAGTGAAAGAAGGATTCTAGGATTCAATCATCATGATCATTACGCAACAGACTCTGCAGATTGGCGGAATATGGCATCATGCAGTTCTCACGTTAAGTGAGATTGCTCTGCCTCAGTCAATGGGGTTTGGATTCTTCGCTGAGTGGTAGTTGAGGGTGACCCTACTTTAAGATCGAATTTTGCTCCAGTGAATGAAATGACCATGACAATATTAATGGCTTGATAGAAGAATCTCTAAGACTATAGGTTGTATTTTCCCATTTATTATACTTCCTCGCTCTGTTTCATAAACACCATATTGGAAAACAAAGAGAAGAATTGATTCTACGAGAACCAGTTTCATTTTTGTTCTAAGACTCAAAGAAAACATGAAGTACATGTAGTATATTCCACAATATGGAAAACAGGAATCCGTTCTTTTTCCAGTTTCCATGGCAGAGTAGTGCGATTAAACCATCTCAGTTTTATCAAGAATCATCCCATAAGCCGAAAGATATACACTGAGGACCAAATCACAGGGTGATTAAGCCAATGAAGGAGATTGTCATTTCCCACCTGGGGCCGGTACTATCGACCTTCAGGCATTGTAACTGTAACAGAATTACTTGTGTAGACTTCACCGGTTGAACTCAACTCTGAGCGCAATGTGCTTCTCTCCAGGAAAAAGCCCGGTTGCTTAGGTTGGGAGTGGATTGCTCCTTCTGTTACCAGCATGGAGACAACATAGGACATCGTCGGCCTATCTTCAGGAAACTTTTGTGCACATAACAATCCCACATGAATACATCTCCTCACTTGATATTCAATTAATGTGTCGTGTACAGATTGGTCAACAAGTTCCAATGCCCTGTCTTGACTCCATAACAGCCATGCCTAAAACAACCGAAAACATTGAATCAGAGAACTGAAACTTGGAGGGTGGAATATACGTGTAATATTTGATCCTTCATCTACTTACGTGCCCAAGAAGGTTGTGCTGGTGATCTGGATGACAGAATCCTCTGTTCTTTTTACCACTCACTATCTCCAGCAAGAGAACACCGAAGCTGTAGACATCGGACTTCGCTGAAAATTTCCCATCAAAGGCATACTCGGGGGACATATACCCGCTGCATAAGGAGATCCAATAATCAGTTCCCGGCAATTCTTAAACTTTATCAGGTTGGCAAGCCAGTGTAAAAAGCTAGACTTACTAAGTTCCAACAATCCTTCTCGTTCTTTCTTCTTTCTCATCGCCTTGAAATATTCTCGCAAGCCCGAAGTCTGAAATCTTTGGATTCAGATTTGCATCTAACAGGATATTGCTTGTTTTAAGATCTCTGTGAATGATCTGGAGTTTTGAGTCATGGTGGAGATAGAGAAGTCCACGAGCAACTCCAACAGTAATATCAAACCGCCTTTTCCAACACAATAAGTGGCTCCTATCACGGTCTGCATATCATTCAAATTGCGACGTAAGCACCATCAGGCCCTCCGAGTCATGTAGGATATACGATGATGGGATAAAGAGGGACTAACCAAAAATAAAATGATCCAAACTCTTGTTGGGCATATATTCATAAACTAGCATTCTATCTTCTCTCTCTATGCAGCAGCCCAGAAGTCCAACAAGGTTCCTATGCTGAAGTCTCGCGATTAGAACTACTTCATTCATGAACTCCTCGATCCCTTGTCCAGAACTGCTCAATAACCTCTTGACTGCTATTTCTCGTCCATCTGGAAAACTTCCCTGCACAGTTTTGTGTAATCATTCTTTCCATCCGAAAATTTGTTCTTGGGCCTAATCTGGTTGATAGTTGGAGGAATCATACCTTGTAGACAGGTCCAAAGCCACCGGCACCAATGAGATTTGTCTCGGAGAAATCGTTGGTAGCGTGAGAAATTGTAGTCAAATTAAATAAGGGAAGGTCGATATCATCCTTCTGGCTTCTCAGTCCTAGTAAACCAAATGTAGTTTCTCAGATAGACCACCTAAACGAAAAGACAAGTATGTTGGTGTTGATGATTCGCTTACCTTGTCTTCTCGTCATTCTTTTCCAAAATATGCACCAAATTATTCTAGTTTGTATGATCAAACAAAAAATGACTAAAGAAACCACTCCGACGGTTGTCCCCTTCCCCCACCTGCTCCTCTTCCCTGTAGCATCTGAGAACCGAACATAGACAAAGAACATTCAGAGGGATAAGTTAGAAATTGACACCTGTATTCCATTTTTCTAAATTCTTCTAGAGAGGAAAAAACGAGAAGAAAAATGTCATACTTCAATCCAGGACGTAAACTCTGAAAGATCTTGAAAGTTATAGCAAGGCATCATAACTAACTCATTTTAAGGGAAAAGAAATAGAGGGAGGGAAAAGGCAATAAAACCTGTACTACCTTTGTAGAACAAACTAAACGGCTTAATTACAAGTGAAAGATTAGTATACCAAGTTCAGAAGGAGGAACACGAATATGAATATCTTGTCTGTACTGAAACTGTTGGAACTCTCTAATATCTACCAGGTCCCCGAACCACATCATGCATCCACTCCCTCCTCCTGTAACTTTCGAGTTAGCATACGCCGTGCAGGAACAGTTCTTCAAGCACTTGACCCTGCACTCCTCAAGGTTCATATTCTCATCTAGTGAGAAGTTCAGCAGGTCGGGCAATTTCACCCCATCAACACTGATAAACCCTTCTTCCTCCCCAGCTGAACAATTCACTTTCACTTTCCTCTGGCAACCACCCGACCAATTGAGCATTTGCCATTGATCGGTTGATCTGGGCTCAAATCCCCTAAGGCACTTGCAAATTGGAGCTTCATTAATCATACAGATACTGTTAGGCCCACACTTTCCATAGTTGTCACATAGATCATAAGGAATCCAGTACATAGGAGTCCAGTTGGTACTGCCCCTCTTTGCCACGAGACGCTGAAGCAAGCCCGAAGGGTTCAATGTCGCCCGAGTAATGTAATTGTTGTTCAAGGAATCATACCAATAATAGGAGTCTGTCTCGTTGATGACCATTCCGGGCCTAAAAACCGAGTTCGGCAGTACAGATGCGCCACTATACTCTGCCCCATTCCATGGCCCAGTTCTATATGTTATGGTAGAAGTGGGCCCTGTGAAGATGAGTTCTCCCTGAGGCAGCCCTCGAATGTCTAGCCTGTAGACATAATCTCCAAGTGAAGGGTCATCTATTGCCTTCCATGAGGATAAATATGTCTCAGAGCGGAACAATAAGTTCCAACCCAGTTTCATCTTTGGCAATAAAGTGTCAGATGGGTAATCAAAGCTCTGCCACAAGATAACATCATAAGAGTTTTCGGTGCTGTTGTCTCTCAGGACGAGGTTTCCCGTGTCCAGGAGCTGCACGATTGGCTTTCTTACAGTCCTGGACAAGTTTGAAGACCAGATGGCACTGTTTGATCGGTTGAGAAGGACAAGGTGTCCTTCACTGGTGAAGGACAGGGTCCCGCTCGAGTTGATGAGCGGGCTATTCCGATTTGCGACCCACACGATCGTGTCGGGAATATCCTTGTACCAGATCCCCAGGTACCTGTTCTTGGAATTTCTGGGAGAGAAGAAGCCGAGCTCGAATGTTTTGTCTGAAGAAACCAGTGTCATCTCCCCATCTCTGATGGATTGCCCTGAAGTCAAAATGTCTGCTGCAGCTGAAAAACGAATCGCGGACAGAAAGATCATGGAAGGGAAACAAAAGATCAAGAAAACAACATTCTCCATGCCCTGGATATTCTGCCAGACAAAAAGCGAGAGAGAGATCAGTACTTCCCTATATGAACGGGATGAGGTTTTTGTTTCCTCCAAGTTTTCTTCGATTATTTTCTTTGAATCATATTCCTTCATATAAGATTGGCAACTTCGATGCTGAAGTGTGGGTTGCGGTCTTCCTCAGAAATGGTAGAACCCTTTGTAGGCGTGTATGACTTGAAGGTTATGCGGTCTGTAGTCAGCGCCATAAGATCCATAAGAGTGAACCCTCCAACAGGGATCGTTACACGGCATGTCAAGTCGACTTGAAGTTTCCACCACGTTTGGTACAGCATCTTATATGGCCCACGTTTTTAGTCAATTTCATTGAGAAACTGGACCACCAAAGTCTCTCTCTCTCTCTAGCCTGCTCCTTTTGCTGTGCGAAGTAATAACACTAATAACATAAGAGATTCAATATAGTCAAATCGGCATGGACACGTTGTTGGAATTATGATTGATTCTGCCTTTTGCTCCATATATCACGTAAATGGAGGGGAGGAGCAAGTCAAGGAGCACAGCAGGTCACAGATGTAATTAACTTCTGCAGATTTCACTATCAACCAATAAAGTCAAAGAAAGACTTCTTGGGTCTTGAAGAATGACCCATTGACTGAGATGCAGTGTCATAGCCCGCTGTGAAGAGGGAACCACCCTTTTAAACACCGAGGACTATGTCTACGATCAAGCCAATGGAGAAGGTAATCGTTTTCCACGGGGCTGGTTCTATTGACCTTCAGGCATTGTAATTGTTACAGCAATTACTTGTGTGGACTTCTCCACCAGTTGAACTTGACTCTGAGCTCAATGTGCTTCTCTCCATGAAATAACTGGGCTGTTTAGGTTGGAAGGCTGTGTAGTCACTGGTCAGTGCCACTAGTGCCATCAGAGTGGACTAGACCCAAAAATCTAGATTATTTTAACTGTTATTGATCCTACTGCTCTAACCGGAATCTATGGTACGGTGCGTACTCGGCGTGATGAACACGAGTAATCTAGGGCCGGCACTGTCTAGGAGATTGCTATATGGGCCGAAAGGAAGCTCTTGCACATATATGGGCCTGAAAGGCCCAGCCCAGCCCATCAATTCACTGATCGCTATATAACACACACACACACGAGGCCCGATTGGGAAGATTTGGCCCGATACACTACATGTGTCTTGATCTAAAATTTGTTGTAGCATCATGATAGCACTGACTTTACTCCCAACCCATCTTGTGTCTTCTCTCAAGAATATCGGATTACTTGCTCTGACTTGACTTCCACTCTCTTGAAATCTCTGGCTCTTTATGTCTCTCGTCTAAGAATTTTTGATTGGGTTTTCATGTACTAGTGATATATGTGAATATAAGTTACATTTTTTTTTCCAATTATATTCTTGGGTTTCCCTATATTATTTTACGGTGTGGCTGGTCGGCAAGTGGAGTGTCCACGCCAGTGGGACGCAAAAAAATTTGTGACCCGCATCAGTCCGGTGGGGGCCACCATGGCACCTCTCTTCTCGAGAAGCCACGCATCCCTCATCAATGTGACGTTGTTAGGATCTCGTATAGGCCTTTATGGCCCTGGCCTGTAAATGGACCTTTATGAGCCTCTAAAATATCTTTTAAACCCTGACCAATAACTGAGCCTCCTCCGTCCCTCGGGACCAACAAGGGGTAGTACAGGCATATTCACCGGTTGCTGAGTTCAAGGAGATGATCGTCCCTTGCACCCTTTAAACCCAACCATGTCTATATGTTACAGTTTTTTTATTGATTGTTATAATTTGAAATAATTACAATTACTTTAAAACACAAAAAATAAAAATAAAAATTGGATTAATTCTAACCCTACAATCAATTTATTCATATTTGCCAAATTTTACATTTTTTGAAACAGCAAAATCTCACATTTTCACTTATAATTCGTGAAAATTTTACTTTATATTTCAAATTTTACCTTAAAAAATCTTAAGGTTCATTTAATCCAACTTCCTCGTCGACCACCCCCACCATCTTCTCCACAGGAATTTCCATTTAGTCTCTCAACTAATTTGATTCAATGGACTTCTTTATATTCATGCTTGCCCTATAAACGGACCGCTCGTGGGACCAGTTCCATGTTCAATGTTCATCCCCCAAGAATATTCGTCTCAATTATTTGGCCATGCACGGATCCATCCTTGATAACACACATTTATATATATATATATATATATATGAATATATATGCGAAAGCACTTATATGGTATCCCAATATCTATCAAGGGGGTCATGAATCCACGATTCTCCCTCACTTTATATGGAAACCCCAATAATTTCTAGTGAGACACAAGACGAACAGTGTTTTGGGTTCAAATCAAGCGGGAAAGAGATGATAGCGAGAGGGAGCTTGTTGATCAGGCTCTTCTACTTTACGCGAATAATCTAAGGAAACTTCATGGCAATTTCCTCTCTGTCAGTGACACTCGCTCAATATCATCATCTCTTGTTCCTATGCCATGAGGCTCTCACGAGCCAGCTCCTCCCATCCGAAAAATACGAAACCCCGGAATCACAACACGACGAATGGCTAACTCATCTGCCATATAGGGGACTGTCGAGGTCGCACGCACTCACACTAATTCGACCCTCTGGCTCTAACAGTTAGAATGAACGTAACTCGTGAGACAAAATCGCACCTCGTACACGCACAATTTATCTAGAATCCAAAAGGATCTCGCATGGGATTTCCAATTATAGATCTATATTCATGAAACTGGTTAAGTGATGTGGGGGGGTGGGTTTCTCGGAGTTGCTCCTCTTCAGATCTTTCTAATCCCAGTGGGCCTGTAAAAAGGACTTGTCTTCAGTAAAAACGAATTAATTTTGCCCCAAGGTGGATGATGCTCGGTACGATTACAGATGATGTGCTCTGGTCTTGTTGATGCGGCGACACAATGCTAAAGGACGTCCAAGGATACGGCAACGTACGATAAGGGCATCTTACAAAGAGAATATAACTAATTAATCAATTAAATTAACACAGGGCAATCCTATCAGATTCTCTTAGCTTTACATAATATCAGGCTTCACTGCTAGTCGTCACGGCGACGGCTCACTCACACGAAATACAGAAATTAATTATAAGAGGATGAGAGCGAGGCCTGGAACATCAATCGATATCGTTCTTGACGTGGGTGCCAATCTGAGGGTCTCCGTACAATAATAGCTAGATAGCTGAATTAATTACCCGTACCATCGGGACTGTTGCGTACATGTGTGTGCACCAGAGCGGTCGTGTGATATTGAGACCTACACATACATGACTTAATATTTTTATGGGGGCTTGGGCTCGTGTTGATGTCATAGTGTTGTCGAGGGAGGAGGTAAAATGTCGAGTTGAGTCCGCCCCGGATAAATCCGAGTACGAATATGATAGATTTTTCAAACCGACAGGAATTTTGCATTATATCTCTCTTCAATTAGACCACATATGGTTGTTATCGTGATAAATTTTACAGAAAAGAGTCCTCTCTGCGACATGATCCGTGATATTACTAATGGCACCAACGGGGTAGTTCATTATGAGCTTTAGCTCCATATGTAATAAGTACATGCATAGGGATTGTGACGGATCAGCTCTCCTTGAAGTTCACACCTTCAACTTCCACGAAAGAGTGAATTTCAATTCTCCCCGACCAAGTTGGCCACATAAAACATGTGCATCGTACGATCCGATCCACCTTTTCCCCCCTAAAAATAAAATTGTATTCTACTAATTTAAATCGAGTCTAAAGATGAAATTATGCTCAAGAGTGTAGTCCGAACAATTGCTCTTCGCAGTGGGAAATTATTCGAAAGCAGTCGTTGTGTTTTTGTCATGTACAAGGGGGGGTGCGTGCCCAACAAAAAATCGACCATTTCCTCGGACAAATCACCCCATGTCTCTATTTAAAAGCCCTCAATCTCTCTTCTCCATCACTCACCCTTTTCATTCGCGATCGCTCAACGTGAAGTTCCGCGCAGAGACACTCAGACATATGATAATAGCCGGCGAAAATGAGGGAATGGCCACTGGCGATGATCCGTTCTTCGACTTCGAGGACTACTTCCCCTCGATGATAGTCCGACTGGGAGCGGAGGGCTTCATCGGGGAGCTCTGCAACGGGTTCCAGCTCCTGATGGACGGAGAGAAGGGAGTCATCACGTTCGACAGCCTGAAGCGGAACAGCCTCGTGCTAGGGCTGGAGGACATCCACGACGACGAGATCGTGTGCATGCTGAGGGAGGGTGACCTCGACGGCGACGGGACGCTTAATCAGACGGAGTTTTGCATCCTCATGTTCAGGCTCAGCCCGGGGCTGATGGACGGGACCAAGCACCTCGTGGATGGCTCAGGCAGATCATGATGATTCACGTGAATGTAACTTAGTTTATTGGTGCAGCCTCTCGTCTCGTTCAATGAGTTGTTCATGCTTGGGATTGCAAAAATGAGTAGCCCTACCTATATAGAGAAATCTGATTTAATTTCTCTGATTTACCATGTATGGGGCCAATAATCATTACACCTAAAAGCTATGATTAATTATATGGACTTGTCATATAATGTAGGTACTGAAATTTCCTTCGTGTTCCTCGTCAATCAAATCAAATGACGAAAGTGTATCATCGTGAGTAGCTGTGAGGTTTCAACTTTTAGAGTGTATGATAGGAAGAGTTCCACCCTTTATTATGCTCCATACAATTCAAACACATTTCAATAAAATTCATATAAATCGATGAATTAGTGCACATTACAAAAAATTCAGCAATCTTTCCATAAATTACCCGAATTTTGGTAATTTGCTTTTCCAGATTTTGGTGATTTCCTTCCATAATTCCATTACACGGTCATGTTGAGCTGGCCTTAACAAGTAAATTCCACGAATTTAATGATAAAGACCATTAAACACTGATTTTTAAAAAAAAAAGAAGAAGAAGAAGATAAGGACCATTGAATATGTTGCCCATTTAGGCGGGGCCAAAGTTCCAAAATATGTAATAAGTGCCGTATATGTATAAGAAATTAATGTACAATATATACATACATATATACGTATATATATATTCTTCCTCAGAAATGAGAACTCCAGACTTGATTCTGGCTGCTACTTAAAGCTATTCCAAATAAAATTGATGGTGGAGGTTGCTGTCGATTGTCGATATTCGTATGCTTTCTCGGCTCGACATGGCCTTCTCTTGTCTGCGTCAAGCCCCGGACTGGACATCCCTGCCAAGGCACATCGCGATCTTAATATTGGAGAGATTGGTGCCGGAGGTTTCGGACTATATCCACTTTGCCGCTACGTGCCGGAATTGGCTCTTCGCTGCATGCGAACATCAGTCTATGGCTCACAAGAGACCGTTCTTCCCGGAGTTGCTGATTCCGTCTAAGGACCAGACCGAGATACATCGAGGTTTGCATAATATAGCTGCTGGTATGGCCATGGCTAGACCGTGTGAATAGGTGCACATGCAATATCTCTCATTTTGTGCCTGTATCATGGGCGTGGCGTCCTCTCGATGATCGATGATCGATGATGGTGGTACTTTTGTGTCAACCTTCGCAGGTTTCTACAATGCCATCGAGGGCAGGATCGTTGACACCCGATTGCATATACCTAACAAGAGGTGCTGCGGTTCTTCGCACGGATGGTTGATCTTCACTGAAGAAACTTTGGATTTAGTACTCTTGAACCCCTTCACGGGAGCAACCTTCCATCTTCCTCCCGTAGATAGTCCCCTGACCGACGAAGAAATCGATGAAAGAGACTTTTACGACCATGAATATCAAGTCCAGAAAGTTGTGCTCTCCGCTGACCCTTGTGTGTCTCCGGATAACTATGAGGCTCTTGCCATCTTTGAACACGGTGACCTCGCCTTCTTTAGGTGCGGATCGACCACTTGGACTCATGCGATGTGGAATTCAGAATGGGGTACTTACGAAGAAGTAGCATATTCCAATGGAAAATTTTACGCGGCAAGTCTTGAGTTATTGGTGCGCATCGATGCGGTCTGTGATAATCCCCAAGATAACTCCATGATCTCCATTAACTTGAGAAAGGTTGCCAGTCGGACGGTCGATGACTGGGTTCACAAGACATACCTCGTGGGAACACCGTGCAGGCGTCTCCTTTGGATCGATAGGTTCTATGCGTTTAAAGGTGTCGAGATTGTCAGAGATGACAGTAACAATGTCGTAGATTACTTCGAAATCGACGATGACAGGCAAGAAGACGTCAACGTTGAGTCTTGGATCCACCACTTCACATCAAGCTTTAAAGTCTACGAGGTGAAGGAAGAAATGGAGGGGGAGGCACAGCTGACGGAGCTAAAGACGCTCGGGGACCAGGTTGTGTTCGTGGGTCACAACAACTCGGAGCTGGTTCCGACTCGTGATTTGCCGGAATACAGAGGAAACTGCATCTACTGCATGGATGACTGTCTTCACTTGGATGAGGATGGAACTCCTTACCCTTTTGGGGCCGTAGACATTGGTGTGTTCAACCTTGAAGATCAGTGCTGCAAGCTGCTCGACACAGTTCGTGGTGGCTGTGCGAAGGGACACATGCCACCGCCAATATGGATCCTCCCAAAGGCAAATCTGATGTCGAAACCCGCTTCCTTCTGATCGATCAATTTAATGCATCTGCTGGAAGCACAGTGTTACATATTATGGTCACATTCATATGCTTCTTAGCAGTATACACATTTCCATCAATCGAACACTGAAATAGCTTCAAGTACTCTCTCTCTCTCTGATCTCTCTCTGTGTGATGATATGGATTAGTAACCTGGTGGGCTTTTTTTGCGGGGAGCGTGATATCTAATTTAGGCCCATTTTCGGCCCATTTAATTGGGCTCTGAGATTCATTTCTGGCCCAATTCCGAGTCGGAGCTTTTAACCTTTGATTTCGAATCATCTGGAGAGGGGGAGGGAGGGAGGGAGAGTGAGAGAGCGAGAGAGGGAGATCGAGCGCGAGAAGGACCATTGAAGCTCGTCTTCACCACAATCCAAGCAGTACGATCTGTGTGTTTTGTAGCCATAGCATGAGGTCCTTCGTCTCCGGCATGCCTCTGGTCTTTCCAGATTTCACTGTCCGAAGCACTGGAGCTGTTCGATGATCGGGAAATTGTTGCGGTTCATTTGATTGGAGAGCTTCGGTTAAGGTCTAATTCACATTGTGCTCTTTCTTTGCTAGAATCGCATCAGCCTTGGGGTTTCTGGTGGAGACCTTGATTTTTCCTTGTGATTGGGAAGATCGCGTCTCTTTGCACCAGATTTTGCTACAACAAAGGGCCGTCTGCTAACTTGTACGCTTCTTTCGCCATAATTTGACCGCATTCCTTCCCTCCTTTGCGATTTGATCATATCAAATGTTGCCTGGCCTTTGTACGAGTGTGCAGCAGTGTTATAAGGGCATTCTACAGGATAGGGCTCATGATTTGCTCAGTTTCTCCTATCGACTAGTAGACATTGTCTTCTAACTTGCGGTTTGCTCTAAGCTGATGGAATTTATTTATTTATTTTCTTTACATAATGAAGCTGACTGCAGTAAACTCGAATTGGAGAAGAATAAGAGTGTGAGTTAGAGGAATTGAGTTACGGAGTTGAACGATCTACAAATAAAATTCATAGTTCAAGTTGATTTTCAAGCTTTATGTTTATTTGTGAGCTAGGAAAGAGTATCAAGTGATTAGTTACAATGCCAAGACAGTTCAGTATTCACTTGTCTCCTGTACTTTGCTAAGGCCGATGACAATATCTGGTTGTTGCTTTTATATGTTTTTTGAGTCTTGTGATGCTCATTATTGGGAATATGCTGTCTTATTTTTTGCTCAAGTTGATTCATTATTTTATTAGCAGAAACCAAAGTAGTGCAAAATGTAAGTTGTTGTTCATTTTATGGATAACATTTGTAGTTCAAGTCAACCACTAGTGGAAGTCTTTTATGATGGTGAAGTTGGTTGTTAGTCTTATGACTGATGCATAACTTTCACATACCACTTTATGATTGATTTATATATTGATTTTATTATTAATAAAGAAATTACATATTAAAATACATCCTGCAGAACTTTTATATAGACCTCACAATTCATTAATTCCTATTGTGTTATCATGTTTTTTCATTTATAATGGTTATGCGGGTTCTACCAGACCTTGGTCATTATTGCATCAATTGTTGGATGATGTAATGTAAGCTCATATTCATCTACTCATATGGTTGTTTAAATATTTAGGCCGCTTATTTTCCCAGAGAAAAAAAGACCCAACGTAGGAATGTTCTACTGCCCAAATTCAATGTACAGTTCTGTTTGACATTTGGTTGCATTCAAGGATTTCTCTTCCATCCATTCCCTTATTTGAATATTGTGAACTCCTCTAGGTCCCTGTTTATTTTCTAATATTATTTTCATAATTTGTGTAACCTATTATGCTGATCGAACATTATATTGAGTATGGAGAAGTGTTGGAATTCCTTTCTCTATTTCATAGATTTTCCTGCAAATTGATATTACATACACAAGTATAGTTGCATTCTATGTTGAGCGGCCTTTAAATTGAATACTTCTAAAGGGTAGAAACAGTTGTTTGCATTACACTGTATTCGTTTTCTTGAAAAAATGCAATTCATCACTATCATTTCACATAGGGCATGGAGAGGTTTATTGAGTTCTCTAAATTTTTTATGAATTGTTAAATATAGTCCGCTGTATCCTGAATCTTTCATGGACAGCACATGACTCTTAGTCTCTGCAAGCATGAATTTTCTTAATTGAACCACTCAATTTTTACTCTGCTTGTATGTTGCAATATGCAATTTCCAATTGGTAGATGTAGCGGAAATAATTATATGTTGAGTTTATAACACTAGTTTATGTATGTAGTTACATATTTTGGAAAATTGAATATGGTGATTTGTTATATACTGCTTCTCACAAATTATGCGTATTATATTTTCTCTTACTTTGCTAGGTGGGCAATTGTATATCTCGCACAATTCAACTCTGATATTCCCGATTCTGAGTGAGGGGGAGTGAAGTTTGTCAGTGAGATACATTTAAATGCCTCCTAGGTAAATCAGCGTCATAGATTAAATTGTGCTGCTTGAGAGCATTAGACTATTGGTGCCTGTCTAATTAGTAATCTTTGTATGTAAATCATAGCACGAAATTTCTTGTGGTTCTGGTGATTCGCATGATCTGATCATTCCATCAGCTCATTGTATGTTGTTGTACATCCTGTTTTTTTGGTTCATTTTTCTTTTTTTGGTCACAGGGAGATCCCTGTGGCAATTGTGTTTTTTTTTCCCTTAATTTTGCGTTGGTGGCGTATGTTTTAGTTATATGGCATAATGGCGGAATCTTATGGAGGGTGTAGTGAGACTTGGCGAAGTTTCAAGAGTCACTTTTGTGTGTTGAGGTGGCGGCTGGCGTTTCATTGTAATAATGGTCGAGCTTCATCCTTTTTTTTTTTTCGAAATTTTGTTCTTCTACATGTCAAGACGTCGCGGTAAAGAAGGCCTGTATAAGCCCCAAAGACAAAGGTCAGTTAGGGTGGTCTGGGTGTGTCAAAAGGGCCCACCACCTGGGGATTGGGTTGGTAGTGGCAGAAAAAGCGGTAAAAGCATTAAAATCGGTAGGTCATCACTGGCCCATAGACGGGCAAGGCCAGAATAAGTCGAATAATGGGTCGGACCGTGGGCTTGAAAGTGGACCAGGTTTTGGGCCTCAGGCAAGGTAATGTGTCGCAAAAAAATAGAAATTCCATAGGCTCGGAATGGCCCAGTGAACAACAGATGCTCGGCCTGAATATTGCCCGGGCCTTGAACCAGGAAATATGCTAGAAATGCCCCCAAAAGGGCTACTGCATGCACTTGAACATGGGCTCAAGGTGGCCATGAAATTGCCTGATAATGGGCTTCCAATATGACGAGCCCATGGTAAGTAATGGGCCAAACGGCCATTGATGGGCCTGTTAAGTGCCGGGATTGGGCCTAAATGTAGCCCACAAATGCGGCTTTCGGTCTGAGATGGGGCAGACATCAGGCCTTAATATTCGACAAAATTGGGCCTGCATGGGCCGGATATGTGAGCCTATAATGGGCCGAAATGTGGACATGTTATGTCCAACTTGTGGGCTCAATATGGACCCAACTGAAACGTATTGGGCCATTTCCTTGGGCCTCATGTGGGCCCATAACTAATCATGGGCCACTGGTCAGGATAATGGGCTTCCACCAACTATGGGCTTAATGATGGGCCAGGCCCTCAACCTGACATATCACCCCTAAGTGGGCCCACTTTAGGCCACACTAGAAGCCAGACATTGGGCCTTTGGATTAAGTCGTCATATGGCACAAGAACTGGGTCAGATTATGGGCCAGAACTTTGATAGGAAATACGGCTTTAAAGTGACGCATCCTGGCCATTGGTCAGCCCAGCAGCAATCTCGTAAGTAACCAGGTGTCAATCTTTGGGCCACAGTACATAGTCTTGTCTTGGTATTACTTTAAGCCCATCACCCCGTAGAATACTTCCTAACTAAATCATTGTGAAGGGAATCATGCTAAAGAGAATAGACACATAGACACATCCCGAGCAATATGCGCATTTCAAATATGCATCATCTCAGGAGGATCCCGCATTTCCAATATCAAGCAACTAGACACAAATATTATTTAGG
Organism: Sonneratia caseolaris; assembly: GCA_900006705.1. Taxonomy (NCBI): domain Eukaryota; kingdom Viridiplantae; phylum Streptophyta; class Magnoliopsida; order Myrtales; family Lythraceae; genus Sonneratia; species Sonneratia caseolaris. The sequence continues at coordinate 2,254,151 of CXYZ01003051.1, forward strand.
CAGGGACCATTCTTCATCGGACACTCCACACATACATCAGCAATCTCGGGTTTGGGGGTAGAGACAAGCACATTCTAATTGAAGACTCCGTAGAGTGAAGCTATCGTACAACCGAAATGCTACCACATCTTCCCGGCATTTCTCAATCACCGACACATCCCAATATTCAGACCACGCACTGCTGCAGGAAACCCGCTTGATTTCTCCACCATCCATCTCTATTTAGGTCGCGGGCATAGCCAATTTTCTAGAACCTTTTTTTTTTTTGGG
>CXYZ01003051.1:2254719-2277943 GCA_900006705.1 Sonneratia caseolaris
GGGGGGTGGGGCGGGGCGCGTTTCGGGGACGCTTACATCTGAACTCGCTCTCTGTTTATCTCGAAAGCAGAATTGCGTAAGCATTGGTTAAAAAAGTTCCATGAGTAGACAAGGTATATAACCAGAATCAATAGGAAGAGTTTGACTACAAATTCGAATCATACAAACATCTAAAAAAATGATGGAGACTTCAAATCCCATAAATATTTCCATGTAAATTGTGTAAAAGATCAAGAACCACTTGATTGATTTTTAGCGCCATGTTTATCAGTTTATTAGAGAGTGTAGTATCCCCAAGCATGCCAAGTGAAAATATCTACATGGAAACGAAGAGAGACAGTGCTCAAGAATCACAAGATGAACTAGTGAAACACAGGACCAGATGAGGGATGCAAGCTGAAAAGAAGTCAAGAAAACAAAGGTAGATGTAACTCACCACACAGCATAGAGGGGACTGGGTTGATAAATCCTTTTTTAAGATATTATGACCACAACCAGAAACACAATACCGATCATCGCCAACATCATGCACATGCAGGTGCAGCCTCCCTTGGTGTGCTTGTTCAGAAGTGCAAGGTTCTGCTGCACTCACTGTTAATATAAGAAAAGTAGACATAAGGGCAAAGTGGGAAGATCTTGTTGGAATAAAAGAGAGAAAATACACATTTCTATTATAGAGTGTTGATGCTGAATTTTCAACATTTGAAAGCCAACGGAAAGACTGCAACAGTATCAGAGAAGAAATTATTGATCCAAGTACAGTCCAGGTAGGATAATTCATGCTTGGAACATGCACATACACACAGAGCAGACAACAATCCTCAAGCCTCTACTAAGAGGTAGTGATAAATCATGGCATTGTTATCAGCCAAAAACTTATAAAAGGAAATTTGTCTATCCTACATAACTTAATGGTGGGCAAGTGATGTCATCAGCAAGAAGCAAACTCATAGTCATGCCGCAGTATAAAAAAGAAGGTTTCCAACACAAAGCAAGCAATTCTTTTCAGTCTTAGAAAGAATATAACAGTCACGTACTCACATGAGAGAAATTCCTGCATAATCTTTAGTCAAGCCAAACGAAATTTAAAATATGATTGAACACTGTCCAACTTCCGGTTGATGTCTACATCTCAATGACAGTATATATCACCTTTTTCCCTTCTAACAGATTCCAACATGAAAACTTATAAACCTCATCACTCGGACTAAATTACCCAAAATAAAAATGGTAAACTTCATCGAGTAAGAAGTTACCTCCACATTCTTAATTTTAAGCCACTGTCCAAAACTTCAGATGCCAGCACAGTTAGCCTTGACGGGTGCAAGCATCTGATGGCCTCCTGCAAAATCAAACAGGAAAATTCAGAATCGTCTCAACTCCACACTGACAATCCTCCACCACTACAAATCCTCTTGGAGAAGTCAATGCACCATCCAGTTTACCGATTCACTAGAACCAGCGATCCTTCAAGTCGTCAAGTGTAAAACCCTAACACTTCCCAAATGGCGAACACACACAGTTTCTACCTAGGCTTTGCAGTCATAATCTAGAGATTTCACAACATTTTAACTTCTATCTACGTGATCGACGCGTTAATTTTAAGAGACCTCAACATTTACCAGCTCATTTCGCGGATTCGGTACTCAACATCAGGTGCAAGATCCACGCCGACATCGGGAGATAAGTTATCGATGCAGATTCGCTGAGCGCAACTCATAGCTCGGCAACTCAATTGCTGAAGATTCACATGACGAGATCTCACGCCGGAGATTTTTACGAGTCGATTCGTCATACACCTAGGAGCTCGATCAGGAACCCCAAATCGCACGCTAAGCACCGAGATCATCCAACAAACGCACCTGTCTTGGCGCGGACCTCAGGAGAACCTATAAATGAAGGCCGAGAGAACGCGAGAATTTGCACCATGGGAGGGTTCGCATCACTGCCGCTCGCTCTAGCGCCCCCGGCGAACAGTTAAAAGACAACCCCACCCCCCCCCCATTCCCAAACGAATGACGGGCGCAAGGTCCCCCCACCTACTACCGACGGCGGAACCCTTGATGGGCCACTATGGGCCCAGATACATTATGGGCCTGTGTGTTATATTAGGCCCATAAAAGTATCTGAGACTCGATTGGGCCTAAAAAGCGTCATAGGTCCCCATCCACAAAGCGTATACTCGAGACTCACGCACATACGATCTTTTCCCAGAGACCTGTACGCGTCAGGATCTGAATGCTGCTGTTCATGTGACAGTAATACCAATTTTCCAAGAAAAAAAAATAAGGAGAAAGAAACACTTTTCCTTCCGAATCCGAGGCACTATTTGCTATATCGTATCAGAGGAAAAAAAATGTACCAAGAGCCGATGGTAACTGTACACTCCTGTGCTAGAAGAAGCATTGAGTGATTAGAAGGAAGTGGTTTCCGACAGCAGATTTACCTTTGGAACGATCCATATGGGCGGTGGCATGTGCCTCTTTCCAACGCCTCCGACGGTTTCAAGCGGCTTACAGCACTGATCTTCGAGGTTGAATACACCCATGTCCAGTGCCCAGAAGGGATAAGCAGTCCCATCCATGATCAAGTGGACGCAATCGTCCATGTAGTAGATGCAGTTTCCTCTGTATCCTGGGAAGTTACGGGTCGAGGTCAGCTCCGAGTCGTTGTGACCCAAGAAGAGCACATCATCGTCGAGCGTCTTCAGCTCTGCCAACTGCGTCTTCCCGTCCACTTCTTCCTTCACCTCGTAGACCTTGAAGCCCGAAGTGGAGTGGTGTATCTGGGGGTCGCTGTCGTCACTCTGATCGTCGTCGATCTCAAAGTACTCCATGATCCTTCCGCCGTCATCTCTGACGATCCCAATGCTCTTGAACGTACAGTATCTATCCACCCAAAGCAGATGCCCATACGGAGTTCCCACGAGGTATGTTTTGTGAACCCCGCTATCGACCATCCGGCTGGCAACCTTTTTCAAGCTAACGGAGACGAAGTTACCCTCGAGCTCGCTTTCACAGACCGCATCGAGGCGCACTATTGATTTGAGACTGGCGGCGTAAAAATTCCCGTCGAAGTATGTTATGTCCTCATACGTTAGCGATCCTGAATCCGGTATAACGAAAATCCAGGAAACGCATCCGCACCGAAAGAAGGCGAGGTTACCGTGGGCAAAGATGGCAAGAGCGTCGTACTTATCCGGAGCGGAGGAAGGGTCGGCAGAAAGCACTACTTTCTGGATATCGTATTGGGTGTCATAAGAGAACTCTCCTTCATCAATTTCGTCGTCACTCGAGGAACTAATTACTGGGGGAAGATGGAAGGTCACTCCCGTGAACGGATTGAAGAGTACTAACGCCGTTTCTTCGGAGAAGATCAACCATCCATGTGAGGAACCGCAGCATCTCTTGTTGTAAGGTACACGCAGTCGCGTGTTCACGATCCTGTTCTCGATGGCATTGTAAAAATCTGCAAAGGTTAAAAAAACAATTTTAAGTATCACGATCATATTATATATCGAGAGGATCGGATGCCCTTGACGATATAAATGATACATATATATATATATATATATGTATGCCACCTGCGCAGATCACACGATGAGAAGAAGAAGAAGAAGAAGAAGTAACAAACCTCGATGCATCTCGCTCTTGCCCTCGGTTGGAAGCAGAAGCTGAGGGAAGAACGGGCTGCTGTGAGCTAAGGACAGGTGGTCGTGCGCAGCGGAGAGCCAGTTCCTGCATACGGCGGCAGCGTGGATGTAGTCCGAGACTTCCGATACCAATGTCTCCAGTATCGAAATTACGATGACCCTCGGCAGTAATGCCCAATCCGGAGCTTGATTGGAACTGAAACCAGCTATCATCTTCAGTTGATAAAAAGCATTGAATCGCAATCATCTACGCCAATCTCCTCCATTAGTCCTCCTTTATTATTATTATTATTATTATTATTATTTTGGAATTATATCTAAGTAGCTAGCTAGCATAGGAACAAAACATATGTATACATATATATATATATATATGGCAGCTACCAAGTCAAAAAAAAAAAAAACAAGAAGAAGAAGAAGAAGAAAAATTGAAAGATGGAATGTGAATATACATACCCAATTGAGTTATGCATTTTGCAAGGCTAGTCTGCACCACTATTCGGTAGAACAATAGGCTGCATCAACAAATTAAAACTAGCACACGATCGAGCCCCTGCACGGTGAGTATCTGCAAACGGTTAAGTGCATCAACACCCATGGATTGAATGAATCAGATGAAGAAGCACAAAAGATCCATCCCATCCAACCAGCGAATGTTCAAAGCGCTCTAAAGTGTATGCCCTTTTCATACTTCAGGTATATTTTCCACTACAGCTACACTTGATACCAAGGAAGAAGAGAACCCGAGGTCAACGCAAGGGAAAGACATAGAATATCACAGCCACGTTCAGTATGATGAAGGAACAAACCTACGAATAGGAACCTCTGTGCAGCGATCGATGGATGATGATCTTCACCCGAACCGAACCGAGGAGCTAGTGAGGGAGGGAGAAAACTCGCTGGAAGATTGTGGGTGGAAAGCGGAGACGGAAGATTCTGGTTGAGGAAGATCTTGTGAATGCGATAGTTCAAATTCTTGAAGAAGAACGGAACCGTTTGTGGGGAGTTAACTACCTCGGAAATTGAAATGACAATTAAGGACCCTAAATATGTAGATAATAAAAATCTCGTGCAAGAGCTGCTTGCTTAGTCTGCCCCCACCCGGTCCATTAGCACGATCCAACCCGTCCATTACCTTCACAAAATGCAGTGCAGCACATCCATGCCTGAGCCTTGATCGGGCCTAAGAGTATCATATGGGACCGGTTCCTTCTAGACACTGGGCACTCCCGCCAAGTGACATTGTTATCTCCGTACTGGAGAAATTGGCGCCCGAAATTTCGGACTACGTTCACTTTGCTGCTGCGTTTCATCAGTCCATAGTTCACAAGAGCCCATTCTTCCCAGAGCTTTCCTGTTCCGACCAGGGACAAGAGCGAGTTACACCGAGGTTCGTTGAGGGCTTCCTTCCCCTCTGAAGCAATAGTATAATTTACAGACCAGTATGTGGTATGACTATAGCTAGACTATGCAGATGCCGACATGGTTTACTTTTCTCTCCGGATAAATTCGAGGCGCTCTTGCTATCCTTGATCATAGTAACCTTGCTCTCTTTAGGTTCAGGTCGGCTACGTGGATTCATGTGGAGTGGAAATCAAAATGGGGCACCTCCATGAGGAAGTGGCATATTTCAATGGAAAGTTTTATTACGCTGCAAGTCTCGAGTTATTGGTGCGTCTCGATGTCGTCGGTCACAATCTCCAAGGTCACTCCATCCCTACTATACATGGACGATTGTCTTCACATTATTGAAGATGGGACTCCTTATCCTTTCGGGGCGATGGACACTGGCGCCATCGACCTCGAAGATCGGTGCAGCAAGCCAGCCACTTCAGAGTGCCATCGGTGGCCGTGCTAAGGGGCACATGCCACCGCCAATATGGTATCCTCCCGAAGGCAATGTTCTTTCCGGGGCCAACTCTCTCTGGATGATTTGATTCAAGATATCAAATTTAGTCATAATCAACTCACATCCTTGTTACAAATTAAAAGGGGTAAACATACAATTAGCCAACCAACAGTTTGGTCCCTAATTATTTTTCCATCAATTTGATCCGTACATCCATAATTTTGGTCCATACATCAAATTGCCATTAAAAAATTGGATGCGGCCCTAAAGTGGATTAATGACGTCAGGCATATGTACGATGCCACATACATTGTGAACAGTATTTTAACGCCCGGACTAACATTGTAGCAAATTGATCGGTGTATGGATTCAATTGGCGGGAAGAAAATATAAAGATTAAGTGCCTAATTCTTCGCTCAATAAAATAGACATTATTGCGTTGCCACCAAGAACAGGCCAACCTGAGTGGACACACTCTTTGCGCTCATGCATACACCGGTTTGAAGTAGTGTGGATTTTCTAAGTTTTGACTTCACATCCACGCAAGTATTTTCAAACCTTATTTCGATTTTTCAGTGATCACAAGGATAGATGGATCTAAAATTTATCGTTCTTGTTTATGGAGGATTCGGAGGATCTTGTCAATGTCCGTGAATGATAGATTATAGATCCAACTGCCGAATCGGAAAAATGAGGTGCTGTCATATGGTTTTTTTGTCGGTTAAGTTCATGGGTTGGAGACAAGAGGACTCGAACCGCTGAGATCTGCCGCAGGGTAAACGACTTTGGCCAGCTCTTTCTTCTTCAAATCGTGCAAGTGCTCTTCGGCTGTTGGATCTGTGAACTGCAGCCGGAGATTTCATAAACCCAAGAACCAATGCCTGCAGCAGGACCAGAGACGATGAAACGTCTGAAGGAAGAGCTGATCCGGTGATTTGTGCTGATCGCAAATTATCAGTAGTCATGGAGCAAAAGAAAGCTCTGCATTCTATGCGGCAACTGATGAAGAAGCAATCCTATGTGATTTAGATTACCAACTTGTGGACGTGGGGTTCTCTCTCTCTCTCTCTCTTTATCTCAAAATCCAACCGACTCTTCCCCCAACAAATGCGACTCCCAGCAACAGCATTCGAATCTCCTCCAATGGCGGCCTCCTTCCACCCTCTCCTCTGCTTCCTCTTCTCAGGTACTTCTCTTCTTGCAACGATCTCATTCCCGAACGCTACCTGTAATCCGTTTCCACAGTTGAAGCTTCCGAGCTGATGACCTTCGGAAAAATTGGAAGTCTCCCTGTAACGAGTAACGCATACCAAAACAAATCCATTCTTTTCACTGTTCTGGTTACGTTCTTAATAAAAATCAAAGAGATTTCAATCAGAATGAAGAGAATATAGTGTACCAGGATCATTCCTGGAAGAGCATGGGCTTCCAGTTTCAACCAATTTCTGCGATGCAATTCGTTATGGTGAAGTCCCTTCTGCCGGGGATCTGTGAACTTGAGCCGCACTTGTGGATGCCAAGGGCACTTCTTCCAATCATCGAACATCTGGCCAGATTTCAACCGAATGTCCTTCCTACTGTTTTCTTCATATAGGAGAAGCTATTGCAGGATTCAATTATGCACCGATTCCACTCGAATTCCTTTTGGTATGACATTTCACACGGCATTTCTTGTGTTACAGGGATGAGATACATCCTTCGATCCTTCTACAGTCAACCGTGTCCCCAGTGGACAAAAGGGGCTGGCTGACTGCAATTTGAACATGATAAGACTGCAATCGATCCATCAGCTACCCTCCAAGCCACTTGGCAAAATCCTACTGACAGAGCCACGGGAAATCCCCCATGTGTCATAGATAAACTGGGCCAGCGACAATTTTTATCCTCTCGTTCACCCCCAATTTGATTTTACACGGCAAGCAGTCGTTTGGACTCCTGGCTCTAGACCCCCTCTTTGCAATTTGGGATTCCATGTGCTGTCTTTCCCACCACTGCAGTGCCAACCGCAGGCAGTTCGGCTGCCAAAATCCAACCATCTGCTCATCCAGATAATGGTCCACTTCTTTGGCTCATCCAAAGTGCCGTGAAGCCAATATCCACGTAGAAATTAGTTCCACAACCATATTTCAATTCGGGATGTTGCAGGATAGTATGATGCCGTTGTGCCTACTGATAACGTGCATGCCTGACTCATAGTATTGTAAAACAAGGATTATTTCACAGGTCGGAAGTACGGGCTGTCGGCAACGAAACGTGCTGATTCATCATCTTAGACCAGCCATTGGATATTCCCCTTACTATCTGGAGCAAGAAGTCGAGGGCCACACATTATTGGATCCTAAAATACATGGCCGAGCCTGACCCAATCCGTCTTATGCTCCCTGACTCCATATAAATCATCTTCTCAACTGCATATCTTCCTCACGGAACACATCACTCACTCACAGCAACGTGTGTTGATTTTCTTAAGCAGGTCTAGTTTGGGGGTGGGGGAGAATCATTAGCAGTTTATAAGAGCGATCGGCGTTTCATTCATCAGGATAAATGCTAGAAGGGAAAGCAGTGATCGGGGAGACAGACATGCTGCAGAACATGCAGCAGGATGCACTCGACTTGGCCGCTAAGGCGCTCGACTACTTCGATGTCACCGAGGCCACTGATATCGCCCGTTTCATCAAGAAGGTGCTTGTTGATCCCTTATCTAATCTCATCTTACTCTTGTTCACTCGTCGCATCATAAGCATGCTTACTTCCTGTAGGTCTTACTGACAAATCCAATGAATTTATTTGATGAGAAGGTCTGATAGATAGCTTTCTCGTGCAGGAATTTGATCGAGCATACGGGCCGGGTTGGCAGTGTATCGTGGGGACAGATTTTGGTTCATTTGTGACTCACTGTTGTGGGTGTTTTATCTACTTTTGCGTTGGAAGCCTCATGATTTTGCTCTTCAGGGGATCAGCGGGACCCGATGCGGAGGCGACCCAGTTCTCTACCATGGAGGCAATTGAGGCATAGAATCAATTCAGTTCAGTTCAGTTCAGTTCAGTTCAAGATCCTTCTCACTCTCCCTCGTGCCTCTTCTTAATCAGATTGGAGAATAGAGAAGAAGCATCTGTTGATGATGCATGGCTTTGTCTCCTGTAATTTATGCCCTCCTCATCATTCATTTACTGTTCTGAGATACTTTTGCCTTAGATCGAACAAGTAAGTACTCTGTTGTTCCTTGTACACCGTCAGTGTTCCCTCAACTGTGCATTTGGTTGCTCAAACTCTGTGGCTCTTATGCTCCTCCTATATATGCCAGATCTCTGGGAGAAAGTAGAGCCCTTTTGTTGCTAACTGTTAATTAGTCCGAAAAATGGTGACTTCTGTCTTGTTCAACTCCTCCCATTGCTTTCCCTTTTAAATGTAACTTCAGCATTACATTTCACGCCAGTTGAAGATCAGGCAGATGAAGATATAGGTAAGGATCAAATGTAGTTTGAAAAATCTTCCTGTCTGCATTAGTTGGGTCTGTTCCTATCAACCTTCCTTAAGATGTATGCAACTTTACACCGAAAGGATCGATTGAGTAGCAGGGATGGATTTAAATCCCTCTTGAGCTCGACAAAACTCCCTTTGGACAATTTTTCTGGATCCACAGAGGGGACAGCATGTATAAGGTGATCCGACTCTGTGTCATCCCTAAGTTGCATACATCAGATGTTCACATAACTTGTCACTCTCCTGCCTTCTGCTGCTCCGGCAAATAAGATGAATCTCGAGACCTTTTCGGCACTAGAACTCTGACCTACAAGTTATGCCTCAACTATCTCGGCCGTCGGCGAATTCTTGATAAATGGGACAAAGATTGCAAATACTCCATAAATCACGCTCAAGAAAGTATTGCAACAGCAACAACTCTCCCGTGCATCTCCCCCCCACGCCCGCCAAAATCCAATCCTCAGAGCTTTGATTTCGGCGGATTTCTCCTAGATTCGAATAGTAATGAAAACAGAAGACATCCAAGAGCAACCATTAGATAAAGAGAAATCACGTACTGGGTAGTTAGCCAATGGCCCATCCACCCTCCATAACCCTTTGTTTCGACGGTAAGTAGGAAACTGAATGTCGCTCATGGCCTAGCCCATATTATGAATACAAATAGTCTGGGCCCAGCCCATTTCCCGATCCGAGTCGGTGCTTCCTTGCCGCTATATGATGTTGGTCGTTTTCCCTAACGCTCTTCTCACGGCGCTGCAACCGCTAGGGTACAGCCGTGTTTCTCAGTGATTATGGCGAAGAGCAGAAGCAAGAAAAAGCAAAGCGGTGTCGTCTCCATGGACGTTTCTGCACCAACCGTCTCCTATGGCGTACAACGTAAGACTTTTTTTTCTATCTATTTTTTTCCAATTTTTTCAATCGTCGTCGTCTTGGTTGCCGTCGGAAGAATGTCAAATAAGGTGTGTCTAATATCTCTGTGTGATTCTCCTCTGATTTTCCTCCTTATCGTATGTGCAGCGATGGATACTTCAGGATTTGGAGTCAAAATTCCAGCCGCTGGTTCTCTCAACAGGTCAGTACGATTGCATCTCCCCTTGGGGTGTTCAATTTTCTGGTCAAAGCCGCTAACTTTTTTGTCAAAAGTGATGTAATTTATCTAACACTCATCAAACAAGCCATAGATTGTCGGAATTGACTGTGCAATGGATTTTCGGATGGATCTGATAACTATATGGTACTGCATATTGCCAAATTTCTGCCATAATTTGGTTTTGTTCTTCAATAAACATTGTGGGATTGCTGGGTTGCTGTTGTGCGGGAAGTTCTCTCCACCCTCTTTTATAATCGTCTGTTGCATATGATTCACTCAAGTCGTGTTCTTGGAGCAGTAAAGTGAAGAAGGGAAGGCAAATGAAAAGATCAAAGAACGTGCGGAAGATGAAAGCCATTGCGAAAGCCATTTCCCAGAACGAGAAGGTCGTGGCAAAGGTTTCGAAGAACGAGAGCAAGACCATGAGAACCCAGTCTGCAAAGAAGCTCTATGACTGAAGTTTGGAGTGCAGAGCACTTGACTTGCATCGTTTACAACTTTGCTCCTCAGCCTGATAGAGGATTTTGACCATTGCTGCCTGAATTCTTAGTGGCTTTACAAGTCGTCCAGTCCTTCCTTGAGGAGTGATTTTTAAGTCCTTGTCACCAATTGTTAGAGAGCTGCAGTGCTCTATGCTGTTGTGTTCCCAGATTATTGGCAGTAATTAATTTTGTGATGGTAGTTCAAGTGATGTGTTATTATTCTTTGAACCTGCATGAATCCTATATTATATATATATGCACTGCGTGATGCAGTCCTCAACTTACTGGTGATATTGGTGCAGTGATAACATTCAGCATCTTTAGAGTTTCTGTTGCAACTACATTCAAATTTGTTCCCTCTACAAAATCCATTACAATTCAATTAGTTCATGGGGTTGGAGCAACTTGCGCTCTAGAATACCTGCACTGGCACTAATGCAAGAAACTCGAGTCAGATACCTTATATTTCTATTCATCTTGTGATACGTATCCTCATTTGAAGAATGATGATGGCACATAGCATACCTAGTGGGTGAGATGATCAGCATTCTTCTGCTGCTGACCAGACGGTATGGGGTGGGGGGGTGTCGTTTTAAGCTCAAACACTGCTCTCGCTTGAGCAGCTGAAGCGCAGTGATACTAATCATATTCAGATACGCAAGACCAGCGAACTGACTCACGAGCTAACAGAAAACAACACCTACACGGTCAGATCTGGGGGATAATCAGGATGATTGGATCGATCTATCAATCAAGCGGGGAGAACACCTTCTCGTTCGTGCCTGGCATTGAGCTCCTGGTGCTAGTGACACAAGATACAAACAAGCCACGAGAGATAAGCCGATTGGGCCACCTGGGCTGGGCCGATTATTCGCATGTCCTGGACCACGGAAGCCCAATAACCCACGGCCATGGCTCGGCGGCCGAAGCCGAACGCCCGACGTATTAAGACCGAGCTTCAGATACTAGGGGCTGGTTTCATCCGTCTTGCTTGATTTCCCAGAGAGCAAGGACTGGTTCTTCTGAGAAGAGGAAGGGCACAAGTGGGTTCCGTACGTATCATGTCTTGCTTCTTATTCTTGGAGAAGTCACTGGTTCAATTCACTTTCTTGCGGACTGATTTGTTAATCGAAAATTTTGGTTTTTGCCTGCTTCTAGCACTCTTGGGTTGGGAATATGATTTAGCTTTTTCTGGGCAAGCTCTGATTGAATCTAGACAGTGCGATTTCCTTGTCTTTCAGCTAAATTGTCGAAGTTCTATCCTTTAAGTATTAAATGTTTCCGTTGAACTTATGGCTAGAAGGTTTGAGGACGTGCAACTAAATTGAATTGGCTGCAAATTTACATTTTAAAAGGTTCAAATTCTGATAATTAGATCTTGCAAAATCTAAAAAAGAGAAAGCATATGGGCAAGGATGTTTGACTGATACTGCTAGGAAGTTGGGAGACTGCAAATGGCAGAGACATGAGAGCTATTTGATCAATAGATTTTCTGTTTTCGGGTTCTCTTCTTTTTCTCCTTTATCCTTTCCCTGGGTTGCTTGGAAGTTTTAGTCTGGTTGGATTGGATGATTTCTGTCTTCAACTATCTGGTGTATGTTTAGATTGGTTAATGGTCTGATCTTCTGTTTTCAGGCGTGAGCTTTGTGCCTGATCGCATCATGGATACTAAACCGAGTCATAGGGGTAAGTGGAAGCTAATGGGCTTCGATGAGAAGAAAGCAGCGGTTCATGAAGAAATGAAAAGGATGAACCAACTCCCTGCAAACAGCTCGTACGCGACACATCGCCTGCGAGTTCTTAACAAAGTATTGCAGCTCATCTCCACTCAGGTGACAAGCATACTTTTTAGTGTCTATCTATGTCATATATGTGAACTGTCTTCCTTGCTAATGCTTGCTTTAATGAGGCTGATCCAAAGATGTTGTTCATTATCCTTAAAACTGTTTCCACAGAATGCAACTTTTTGTATGAGAGTCCTAGCCTTTTAACTTTTTAGGAGTTGCATCTAGATGTTTGTTCAATGTTTAAAGAGTTGGATGCTCTATATTTCCCTGCATCAACTTGTACAGCCTTTCTTTGTCAACTAAAGTTGTTCAACTAAATTCACCATTGGGCTGCTACATTATACACCTTGAAGCATGAGAGAGCCCCACATTTGGTGGAATCTCCTTTGTCTATGGGTTGCTCAGAAACTGTGGTATGAGATAGAAATTTACTTCTGAAGTATAATGTGTTGATTTCCCCCGGATATAAGGTTAATTTAATGACAGTTTCTTTCTCTGTCTTGTTCCCAGAGGACGCCATCGCAGGAGGAGGAGTTGGAACTACTTTTTGCCAGTCTCTCTCTGTAACTCATCTCAATAAAACGTAGCTCTGCATGTAAATAAACCGACTTCTCCTGGTGAGTAGTACTTCATACCATTTGACAGGCAACAGAGTTCGAAACCAGTTGAATGCACGGCAGAGCATCAGCGGTGGAGTCTTCAGGGCCAAGTGGTCACAGGTGGACCTGTTCTGTAAATTTGTTTCCTTATAGTGCTGTCTGTTTGATGGGACGAGTCTGTGTATATTCTTCCACAGAGGGACTTAATGGCCTTCCTTTTCCTTCACTTCGTGCTAAGTTAGGAGAGCTGAACCTTGTGAGAGTGAAATATGAAGAGAAGTTTTGTCATGGTATATCATTGTTGAGACCCCCATAAATGTTTCTGCCAACCGTATCTTATTGTTTCTCTGACAGAAAATAGAGCCTCTCCTCCCAGCAAGAGAGCTGTTCTTGGCACCCATGCCATAAGGATCATTCCGGTCCAAGCACGCAGGAAATAAATTCGAAATGCAACTGGCATTGGCATATTTCCGAGGTAGCAAGGTGCTAATAGGAGAGCTGCTTGTCCTCCCATATTATGCGATTGCCTCAAGGTCTCAAGAACAGACCGGGCTGTTCCCCCCAGTATTCAACCATTCTCTGTTCTTGTTCGACGATGAAGGCAACATTGGTAGAAAAGACAATAAAAGACGCAAAATGATTATTTCTATGTGCATATATATAGGTGGCGAGTGTAGCAAAGTTGGGGTCTAAGAAGTTATCATCCCATGAAGTCATTAGATTGCATTTTACAATAATAAACGAGGGCAGAGTTTACTTCAATACCACTTTATCAGAATAGCCTCATCGCTTCGAAAGGCCACCCTCTTGAATTTTGGTTAACATCTAACTTTCAGGACACGATTCTCCCGTATCTATCTATCAATATGAGCGTTTACGAACAGAAGTTGGGAGTCAAGATAGGCTTTTAGCAACTCATTTGAGGTGTACTGCACATTGTGGACCTGGTTAGATTGTTTGGACGTCAGTTTCCGCGGTGATGTATGATCAATGAGGGAATGGATTGGCAAAATTCTAAGCATCCCGTGTTTGCTTCCCGACAAAAAGATTGATCGTGTCCTGAGATTTTCTTTGCCCAGTGGTTGCTATCTTGAAAAACGTCCAGATAAGTGCAAATTATCAACAATTATGATTGCAACTCGTGTGGATACTTCGAGTATGCAAAAGCCATTGATTCAAACAGAGAGTTGTCTGCGTAGCCACCGAATGCGTCGATCCCTGTCAGAAGCTCGAGAAGAATGATGACTGATCCGGAGGAGGAGGAGGAAGAGCCAGCTCTATTTCTTATCTGAATTGACCTTGAAGGTTTTTTTGGGGTTGATATCCAACACGGTTTCTTGAAATCATAGGCACATTCATATTCGTAGTCAATCTCAATTTTAAAACACAATCTCCGACTCACGAGCACGAACCCCGAAGCATTGACTGACCCCAAAAACAAGACCAATAGCACGAGCAATTCCAGGATCCGAACATTAAGCCATGTTCTCACCTTGAGCACCGCCTCATCAGCTAATTCAATGCAAGACCAAATTAAAAAAAGAGGATGGAAGGTTCTCTAGAATTTGGGTACGTTGACAAATGGGCAGGGCTCATAATTTTTTGCTGGGTCCCATGTTCTCTAAATTAATATGATTGGTTGAGTATAACAAATGAAGGGAAATATCAATAAATTAGAATGCATGAGCTCTCATTTTCTGTCCTGGAAATGCTATAAATGGGGAGTCGAATTCAAGGCTAACGTACCGTCGTGAAGGACTCGAAGACTTGGGAGTGAGCAAGAAGAGAGCGAGATGGGGGTGTTGAAGAAGGAGAAGAGCAGCAGCAATGGCGCCCTTTTGGCCCTCTTTATGGTCTATGCTGCTTGTGGCTTTGTGCATGTCTATGGAGCCACCATATCTTGCACCTCCAGGTCAAGTCCATGCTTTCTCAGGTCCATGAGCTGCCCCGCCGAGTGCCCGACAAACTCTCCCAGCAACCCGAATTCCAAGGTCTGCTATGTCAACTGCAACTCCCCCATCTGCAAACCCGAATGCAAAAGTATGTAGAGCCCACTATCCATGACTTTAATTTCTTCACACGCACATCTTCTGAGTATGTATTCACCTTTTCCGGTCAGTTCTGTCCTATACAAACATTGATCATCACCAATGAACACCAGATGTTATGAAACAATGAATGAGGTTCCTTGGGAAGTCGGGATTCACCCTAGTAATCCAACTGATTGATTGCATGCTGCTATATGTGTGCTGAGATCTAGCTAGGATTACCAATATCTTGGTAGTTGATGAAGTTTTGGCTTTGGCTTTATGATTCATACAGATAGGAAACCCAACTGCAATGCCCCGGGAGCTGCTTGCCTAGATCCGAGATTCATCGGTGGGGATGGCATAGTCTTCTACTTCCACGGCAAGAGCAACGAGCACTTCAGCTTGGTGTCCAGCCCGAACCTCCAGATCAACGGGAGGTTCATTGGTCTCAGGCCTGCAGATCGAACCCGGGACTTCACCTGGATCCAGGCCCTTGGGCTCCTCTTTGGGTCCGAGAACTTCTCCCTTGAGGCCACCCAAGCCGCAACATGGGACCCAGAGACCGACCACCTGAAGTTCACCTACAATGGGGCGGTGCTGGCAATCCCTGAAGGCCACCTCTCGGCGTGGGAGTCCCCTGAGGGCAGCATCCGGGTGGAGAGGAGCTCCGACAAGAACAGCGCCACAGTTACCGTCTGGTCGATGGCTGAGATCTCAATCAACGTTGTGCCGGTGACAAAACAGGATAACCGCATTCACAACTATCGGATCCCGTCAGACAACTGCTTCGCTCACTTGGAGGTACAGTTTAGGTTCTATGGCCTTTCCTCAGAGGTTGACGGAGTACTTGGGCGGACTTACAGACCGGACTTCGAGAACCCAGCAAAGCCTGGAGTGGCCATGCCGGTGGTTGGAGGCGAGGACAAGTTCAGGACGACATCCCTCTTGACAGCGGACTGTGCTACATGTATCTTTTCACCTCAGGCAGCAAAACTCAGCCAGCAGGGCTTGTCAGCCGTGGACTTTGGCACTCTGGACTGCACCAGTAGGGCCACTAGCGGGAATGGCATAGTGTGCAGGAGATGAATTATTTCTGAAGTTCTGAATTTCCTTTCTCACGTTTAACTGAAGATTCTGCTCGTTAGGAATTACAGGATGTGGGCTTGTCAGCAATAAATTGGATCGATCAGTGACTCAGCGCTTCTGAATTAGATGTTCTGGTTTGATTGCAAATATACATATCATTTGCTAAACAAATTTCGATATGAGAATGCACTACTCTAGAGATGCTGAAGAATCATTTCAGTACGTTGCTCTTACACCAGAAAATACAAAGGCTTTTGCAGTTTGTTCCCATGAGTTTGAATTTAATCTCTTTCGATTTATGAATAGAATACCTGCAAAGATACTGAATGAAGGCGCTTACATATTTGTTTCTTTGGTCCGAAGTCAAATAAATTCATCGAGAACGCTGAATAACATGCCTGGAGATAACTGCCTCATTGAATAAACACCAACTTGCTTGTGTTTTTCTGATATCTAGGCAATTACTGTGTGTGATGACTCAGCAGAAAAATGAGCTACTCTAGAGGTGGTTCCGTCGACTCCAGTATCTGTAGATCCCACTGCAGCTGAAACTGCATTCGAACAAGAGGAGTGATTGAACATCTTGAGTTTTTACAGCAAAGGTACACAATCAACCCAACACCTAGTTCCCCCTTTTTTCAAAACAATATAACTGAAGCAGCGTTCAAAGACACTCTCGGTCCAAAACTCGTTCAAGAGTGCGACCAACCAAAGGATTTGATGCCGGTGCAAGATTAAGGGAAATCCTTCCTGTAATGTGCATAGACATAGATGACGGGCACCAAAATTAAGACAAATTGTGCTATAATCGATAACTATAGAAGTAGCAGCCAAGTAGTCTGCTCAAGTTGATTCTCTTAACCTTCCATCAGTCGGCACTTACTCAAAAGCTGTAGACAACAATTCAAGAGCATATGGCTGCGCGGAGCTCATATAAGATAGCTGGATGGGATTGAAATATAGCTAGTTTTGTACTTGACAATCTCTGAAAAAGAAGAAGAAGAGAGGAAAGTATGAGTTTATTCTTCTTATGATCTATCTATTCTACCTATAAGATTTGAGAATGGTGCCACAGAAGGTGCAGATTATGGCTCTCCTGGACCTCCAGTAGATCGGGACATGGCAAAACCTCGTTGCTGTAATCATGTCCACCACAATGGCCCCCCTACCACATCGAGAGCATAGTCCCGCTGCCAGCTTGCTCCATTTCACCTCCATCTTCACCAATGTACCTTGGAATATTCATCGAGAGAAATATGCAGTACAAGCACTTGGATGAAACTTCCAAAATGGGGCTTCAATACCCACTGCCCATTCCAAGAAGATCCTGATCTAAATTCGGTTCAGAAAAGGGATCTTTTCAAATCAAATAAGACGCAAAATGCAGTAATCAACAGCTGCTATAGACATATTTAGCAACAGTGTTGCAGTTAGTGATAATCCTGCCTCCCTCGTACATGTCATGTCATGCAAAAAGTGCTCAGTATGGAGTACCAACTGGCTGTTTTTCATGTTCATCAGACCAGCAGGATTTACATGACGAAGCACTTCTATTGGTTTCTTTTTGCGAAGGCTTCTCTAAAATATCGACACAAGTATTGCATGAGAAAGTCTCTTCGTTCATTGAAAATAACAACTCCCAATAACGGTCCAACAACAGATATCAAGTTCTTTCCCAAATTGATGTCAGGTCCAGTGAGTCACATTCCTCGCAAGCATTTGGTTGGCTTCTCACTCTGCAAGTTATTCCAGTGAGAAATCTTAGGTGGGGATCTCGGAAACCCCGGCAGAACCAACATTGAGTTTACCAGCAACGTTGATTTCTTAACCTTGATGCCAAAAAGTTCCATGTCCATGTCTGAGACTACTGTGTTGGTCCTTTCCCGCAGGAAAATGCAGACACGTGAAGGAAGCAAGGAGGAGCTTAGTTCCTCCCTTCAACTGAGGTTTAAACATGTCTATGGAAGCCTATATGATATTCAGAAGATTCACCAGACAATTTGATCCAACGACAACCAAGCACTCTGATGCCTAATTTCTGAGGCAGTAAAATGTTTGCTGGCATGTAACTTGGAACAGTAGGATCCCAAGGTCTACTATCCCTCCGTCCATCTATGATCTTCCGTGTACCGAAATAGCTAAGATAAAGATGTGGCACAGCGTATTATGTGTTCTGAAACCACTTTTCAGTAAGATTCAAACCTATAGACTAACGGTTGTGATCGATCCAATCTTCGACCACAACCTATGCGCCGGGTCCTAATCAAGACTGCACCAGAACAACTAACGAGTGACTGACAATGTTGTGCTATATTAAAGGCTCCGTCGCAATGACTAACTATTACATGAAGAATCATATGTCAAGGGTGAAGCTTCCACACACCAAACAACCCTTAATACTTCACCTGAAATAATTGAATTATCCGCGCAGGAACCAAAGCTTGCAGCTGGATTTTCCACATTTGGGGCCAGTGATTGCTATAAAGATATAACATTTTACGGGTGGGCCTATCGATTGATGATTCCGGTATTGGATATATGGATATGTAGATTGCTTGATGGGTCCATGATCAATTCATTCTTGAACCTGCCCTTATATATATCTTCCATCCATCCGGTCTGTGTGGGCTGATCTAAAAATTGGTTTCATTCTAAAAGTGAATTATCACAGTACGGTTGGTATATCTCAACAAGTTGCCATAGTTGAGGCCCGCAAATACCACCTTCCCGTCCTATTGTTCATTGACTCACGCGGTTGATCCAGAATTGAAATTAAATGTACCAAGACACGAAAATACGTGGAGCCTTACATCGTTCCATTTGTGAAAAGGAGCGGAAAACGCAACCTCTTTCTCACGAGCGCATACGGTTTTGGACCGATATAGCGGCGTAGTTTCCTAAGGCCTCGTCAATGTCATCTCCCTCCCTCCGCAGTAGGGAAAAGAGAGACGTAAGGAGGGTGATTCGATACTCTTCGGTTTAAGTAATGTGCATAGAGTTTCACTGTTTCATGAACGGATTAAATTCGAGATTAAATCGATTTCTTGTGCGGTAGAAACACTGAGAAAGAGAGAGAGAGATAAAGATAAAGATAAGGTGGGGTTAGGGGGGGTTAAACATAGGAGTGAGAGAGAGAGAGAATGTGCATTAGATAGATGTTAGGTGCTATGTATTACCAAAATTAAGAACATAGAAATTGTAAGAGGAAATGGGGAAAGCTATTTTGGACACTTTACTAAGAAAGGAAAGCAGCAATTAAATTCTGATTAAATGTGTGCTGCTTTTCTTTTAAGGTAATGATTCTTCTTTGGGTGGTGATGTCGATGTCGCGGCCATTAGCAGGTCCTGTTAGTCAACAAGGACAAAGAAATATCAAGTATACTTAGCAAATGTCTCATCACACGTCCCAGTCGACCAACACCCCATAGATATCAAATATCTTCAAAATTCATCTTTTAGGGTATCGCAAACCAAATAGATAATTAACCCTTGTCCAACCCCATCACTTTTTCTATCAGGATGATATGATCAAGAACTGGTGTGTGTGTGTGTCTCGTGTGATCACAACTATAACATGATGGGCTAAGAGATTAAATAGTTATCATATGGCCGATATGGCATAACTCGTATGACCATGTATGAACACGTTTGGATTTTCCATCTTCAACCACAGAGTTGTGATCACACATAATTACAATGTCAGGAGATTGATTCCAACGTCAATCTTAATTACGGGACAATTTGATCTGTTCGGTATCCATCATTTCTTTTAAGTAGGATATCATATTCGAATATTGTGAATTAATAAGATCATAATTAAAAATTCTTTCTACCTCTTAACCGTTACCACCATATGTCAAAATCAAATTATGTAGTGCAGGAAAAAGAGCATGTCCTCCTAATTAATTAACTAATTCCTCCTATTAAATGGATTTAATTCATTAATTATTTAATATATCCTTGCTTCCCTAGGACCCGAAAGAGACCAACACTACTTTAATCTTATTTGTAAGGTAAAGTCGTTTGGCCTTTTTGAGTTTTAGCTCTATCTCGTGAGATCATGATGAGGATGAGGCTTCATCAACCCTAGCTAGTTTGCCGTCCGCTTCTTCCCATGATCGAGCAAACTGTCTCTTATTCGCATGGATCATTACGAAAACAAAAACATATGCCGTATTATATGTCATTAGTGTACGTCATTTGGTATATTGGAAGTCTTTGAGCCGATCCATTAATAAAGATTAATACTATTTCAATAATAAATTTTATGCGTTATATGCGTATCAATATTAATTAATACACAAGTTGATCATTGAATCGTGAGTGATGTTATAGCAGTACTTTTGATAATATCGTATGTGCAAGCAACGAGGATCAATAGAAAATTTTGGAGAATGTATGGTGTAAGTACCATTCAACATATGCTCGAGATTACAAGAGGGCAAAGGATGTATATGATATAAATCTCGAGACCCTGTACATGTACATCTAATTCTTATTGTTCATGGCTGCAGATGAGCGCCTTAATTAGCATCCTCTGGGTTTTCACCCACCCCCACTTCAAAATCTCTTTACATATTCAAAACAAACCCCATAATTATATCTATATATATATATATATGGAAGTGCATATACATTTTCTCTAAGGAAGCTTACCAGTTGGTTTTCCGTATCTTGGGACTGAGATTCTGATCCTCAGACAAGCTCGACAATGCAGCCAGTATTACCAACCGGATATAATTAAGTAATGGCCCGTGCCTATTCTACTTGACTTCCTAATGGAAAATCTCGACCCCGACAAGATAAAAACCACCCACGACTCTATACCCACATATACTGTCTGCAAACCGGTTGCCTCCTGGTGATTCTCTTTCTAAGGCTCTGCTGCACTCGCGCTCTCAAATTTCCCTGCCATCCTTACGAGAATTCCTCCATGTACTAACCAAATACCGAGACTAACACGGTTGCCGTGTGACTCTAGGCATACCAGTTGAGCCCTGGGAGCTCGTAAGGTGGAGGCCGGTAGACGTTCTCTCCGATGGACCCCATACTGGGCTGCGGCTGTAACGAGGTATTAGCTGCCACCGCGGTGATCTGACCGAATAAGGAGGAGATGGTGCCGCTGTTGTTCCCTTCCGAGGGTCTCTGGGTGGTGCTGTTGCTCCTGAGATCTATATCGAATAATGACTGCTTTCCTGGGTATGGTTCCATGTTGATATCCTTCTCATCGCAGTAAGGAGTCAGGAGCGTTGATGACCTGAGTGGAAGATTAGGCATTGTGCTTGGACAGCTGCTACCACTGCCGTTATTCGTGATCATGCCTTCAAACGTCTGGTCGTTGTCAAACATTGGGCCATACAAGGTGGCTGTAACTGGCTTGGAGAGGCCGTGAAACCTTAGACCCTGAGATCCGCCCATCGATAGAGGAGGCGGCAGGATCGACTTGAGGATGTCATCCATCGAGGAGTCATCCTTATCATGACCAATCAGTCGATACGAGTTGCTCTTCTTATAGATCCGGCAGAGCACCCAATCATCAAGCTGAGTGAAGACCGTAGCCAAAATTGAATTTAGGGACAGGAAAAGATTTAGATATGTACTCTTTCTTAGTAATTAAAAGGATTTGGATTTTACTGGTTTTTTGTTTACCCTTAGAGAGTTCTTCTTGTTGCCCAAATCGCATCCCGGAGGTGTCTTGATAGCCTTGTTCTCGGCGAGGCGATACTCGTGCATGATCCAGTTGGTCTTGATCCCTTTGGGTGGCTTCCCTCCGTAGAACACAAGTGCCTTCTTCACCCCCACCTTCTGATTCCCACTGGAGGACAAGACTGGTCTATCGGTTCCTGTGGCCTTCCAGTAGCCCGAGGTTGCTGCTCGGTTTGGTCTGGCCCCATTCGGGTACTTCCGTTCCCTTGGGCTGAAGAAGTACCACTCTTGCTCGCCATAAGCGGCCTTAGCTGGAAAATTAGAAGGAATAACAATATGCCTGGTTTTATGTATTATAACAACTGAAGGACACATGTGTATACTCGCAAAATACTATTATCGTCTCTTCGGAGACATCCGACGAAATTAGAAGGCTATAGAAATCATCAAACAGCTAAAATATCAAAGATCGAATACAAATATACCAGCCATGGATGGCAGTAAAACTATTAATTCTACATAATCCAAAAGCGGCACCTGGAAGTTCCCAGGGATCAAACTTGTAGATATCGACATCTGCAATGATCGAGACAGGCGGAGGGGACGAGGTGGTCTTCTTCTTGAGGTAATGAACGATGAGCTCCTCGTCAGTCGGGTGGAACCGGAACCCGGGCGGCAGCTGGGGCTGTTGCTGCTTAACAGCAGATGAGTCAGTGCTCTCCATTCGGAAAAACCTGATCTGACAAGCTACACGACAGGCGCAGACATTAGAGTTCCAGAGATCCCAGAGAACTGATGATGACGAAGGGAGGAAAAATTGGAGCTTTCTGAGGTTCAGAGGGGGTCTGGAAATGGTGGACAGAGTTGGGCAGCTGCTCTATTGAATGGGAATGACAGGGGAGAGAGAGAGGGAGGGAGGAATGATTATATATGACGCGGACTACGCCGAAGATCATCCGAGGATTAATCACTACGCTCCACATTAGTGGGTCTTTTTTTTTTTTTTTGATAGGTCATTGTATCAATTCTCTAAGAGATCAGCCCATCATGTTTGTTTTTTTGTTTTATGTTTTGTTTTTTCGGAGTTAGAGATCACGTCGAATCTAAAAAGAGTGAAAGAAAATAAAATTGTAAAAAGAAAATATGAGGACATTTAAAATAAGGGGCCGTACAGAAACCCTAACTCAGGAAAACTCAACTAGTCCTTCTGTATATGAATCCGATGACATTACCAACTCTCATTTTTTAAATCCAGCTCTCTGGTTTGACTGTAAAAAACCCATGCATGGCGGGTGACTTCATTGCCGCTCCCGGTGCGCCGTGAACCCGGAGAGTGGTGGCTTACGACATTGCTCCTGGGTTGTGGTGGACCGGAACCACCTCAGCCAATGGCAAGGCGGTGCGAGTGGGATCGGGGCCGGAGTGGGACCCGCATGGAAGCTAGCGCCGCTAAAAGGTCGACACGTGTAGAGCACGGTCAGCGGGGAACCAACGGCGCAACATAGAAGGGTGGGGGGGG
>CXYZ01003051.1:2287284-2324073 GCA_900006705.1 Sonneratia caseolaris
ATTAATTATATATTATTATAATTATTTATTAATTATATATTTTACCTTATTAAATCATGGTTCGATTTATAAACATATAAACATATATCTTAACCGATTATTTCTTATTCGATTTTAAAAATTAGGCCAACCATTAATAATTTTCTTTCTCTTTATATATTTTTTTGGAAAAAAATTATCTTCTCTCCACTTTATGTTATTATGTATAGCTTTGAGTGCACACATAGTGTGATTTAGTCAAGGGTTTCTTCCACTCCTCAGCCTCTCTGATCTCTCTTCCTTTGTTTGCTGCCTCCCATCACTATCAGGGCATTCAGGTCAGATTTGTTTGATTTTTAAAAATATGTTTGGATAAAAAAAATATGTGTGTGTGTGTACACTTATGCACAATTACTTCTCTATAAGTGGTTGCATGGGAAAGGTTTCATAAGCGGGCGGGCATTTGTCTTGGAGACAAAATTGGATTTTCCCTTCAAAACCGGACTTAGAATTATCATCATTTTGACCTCTTTCATCCAAAAAAAAAAAAGAAAAAAGAAGAGGAGTTTGGTTGGGCCGACAAGACAGGTGGAGTGATATGCTCACTTGAGCTTCTGACGAGTGGAGAATTCCTGTGGTTGGGAGTCCTGACACCTACTGTACTATGTTTATCATACTTACGTCAGAGCTTCCGTGTTATTTGGAAAATAATTTATGGGAAAGATGCAATTAAGCTTTTTTTTAGGCCACGTGCTCCGTAATTCTTCCTTCTGTTGTCGACATGTCATGGGCCACGATCTCAGAAAACACTTTCCAGCGGAAAGGGATCGTGTTGCGTCGAGAGCACCTTCAACCAGAGACGACCATCACTGAGAGTTCATAGATACTTACAGCCTATCGAGTTGTTCATAAAGCAAGCTGATCGGCTACGACTGAGATTAATCCCGGCGGGCACAGAATAATCCAATAGCCTGTACTGAGGTCGAGTACATCCTCGTACGTACAACATACTTAGCCGCCCGCCCTCTGAAACTGTGTCTGCGCCGCGCCCAGCTAACCTCCCAGCCAATTGAACTTTTTCTCTAACTACTACTGTTTGGCTTTAGATCTCTGAATATGCCATGGAAATTGTTTTGGTGCATCTCCCTCTGAAACAGTGTCTGCCGCAGCCGACGGGGCCGAACAGCCTTCGATTTTGAATGTCCACTTCAGCCTCGATTGCTTAGGTGACTGGCCAAGAGTAATTCGAAAACGTGTAATGGCTGTAGAACAGTAACCCGAGCTATGTGGTCTGCGATAGGATCAATTTACTCCCGAGTAAATATTTCCTTCCATTCGAGCCTCCTGCAGATTGAGGCTTTACTGGGGTCTCTAGGAAATATGATTCGGGTGCAGCACGTAATTGATTTAAAAATAATAAATTCTTTTATCCTTTTATATCTATTTCTTTCTCATATCCCTTCTTACCCTCACAACCTTTTATTTTTAATCGAAAAATGAATCTATGTAGACGCATGCATAAATTAGACTATCGGAATCTCAAGTACATCCGCTGATGAGGTGAGACTGTTTCCATATGAGCGGGCCACTAGATTGCCGTAAATGGGCTCAAAGATATTCGAACTCGAACGGGTTCCAGCCCAATGCTTCCATTCAAGGGATATGTTACGTTACAAAGACGAGCTTTTCCCCTTACTCGACTCGAGGAAACCAGAACATGTGAAATTTTCTCAGATCTGATCAACTTCCTGATTTTCAATCAGTTTCCCCCAACTTGCACCAGCTTCCACATCAATCGAAGAGAGAGAGACATCTTGAAGGCTTCTGTGGTGTTTGGTTTGTGGTGGTTGCACCTAAAATTACACCCACAATCCAGCACAAATGATGAAATCACAGACCAGATAGAAGGAGATCAAAGTACCGAATGATAATAAAGGATCACGACCTATATATATATATATATATATATAATAGGGAGCCCAAAATCTCATAATGACTATATAAGAATGAAAATTTGTCGGGTTGGGAAGATGGGCTAATTTGATCTTGATCGATCTAGTGTTCTTTGCTCTGTTCGATCGAGAAGATGGTTGTTTGGTCGTAATCATACTCGGGCAGGATGTCATAGTACTTCCAGCTAAGCTAAGCTAAACTAAGGTGGTGGGTGATGTACAAGTCATATTATGTGGTGTGGGCTATAAACCTCATCCCTAGACCTTCCCCCAGCATACCGAGATCGTCTCACGGTGCATCTCCCGTTAATAATTATATACCGCGCGTCACATTTCGGTTGGCCATTGCGCGAATGCACGGAGAGAAGTTTGATAATGTGAGTAAGACGAAGAAAACGCAATGCTAGATGGGCGTCTCTTTGGATTGATTGAAATATGGTCGGATATGAGAAGGACATATATAACTTTGGTGTTGAAGATTAGTTAGGTGGGAATAATGATTGAAGTCCTTCTAAAGGAATTGGAAGAGGTGGCCAGAAAACTCGCTATTAGTCATGTTCGATAACTCCATGTCAACCGACAAATCACTTTTAATGGTTATTTCTAATTAAACCGGTTCGGGTGATTCAACGTTGCTTCCCATTAAGCAATATCTTAGATTATGAGTTTTTAGAAATAATAAAATATGCAATAATAAGAATTTTTAACCTTATCCAGTCAACTTCATTTGCATCCAAATTAATTGAAATCTATCGAATGTTTTAAGCAATATTTTTTGATATTGAAGTTCTACTTAATTCCATCGTCTTTTATCGTATCAAATATGTAGTTATATTTTCTTTTCTTTCATTGAGTAATTATTATTATTTTCTCAATTATAAATAATGCCTATTAGTGCATAAAGGATAAGAGAATTAAAGCGTATGAAAATTTTAATTATAATATTTTAGTTATCGTATTTGCACAAAGTCTCATTTATTTAAAGCTTCATTAAGTATGACTGTAAGAATATCATGCTATCAAAAGTATTTAGAAGAATTTTATTGTTAAACGTATGATCAACATGAAATTATTAGACAACGTCGGGGAATGTCGAAGGGCCTTCTGTCCTAAGAACTCTGAAGCACTTCGTGATCGCAATTTAACCTAGAATTTACCGCATAGTCCTTGGAAAAAAAATAATAAATTATTACATATATAATTCGGCGTTGTCTATTGTAATGCTCAATTTAAACATTGAGTGTATAAGTTTAAGTTTTTTAAAGCCCGGTCAAATATGATGGTATATTTTTATGATCATGGTTAACAAAATGATTTTATTAATATAATAATGCATGAATTTTTATTTTTATTTTTTTTCATAATAATAATAATGGTATTCCATAATATTTCATTCTTTTAAAATAAAATATCGAGTTTGAATCCTTTAAATAAAGAGATAAGAGGGTAATCTCTTAATAATAATGAAGCAGCCTCATCATCCTACTCAAGAGGAAAACCTGGATCCGTGGGACTCTGGAAGGAGCTAGTCATCTTAATTCTTAAACGGATGCACAGAGGCATAACCCTGTCAGCAGTGCAGGGTGCAAGCGAGAGACCCTCCTCCTTGGGAGTTGCAACTTGCAAGGCTGTTGACCACAACTTGTGTAAACAAGGGAAACAAAAGACACTCTGGGAGAACTAACTTATGCCCTTTTTGAACCATGGACTACTCTCGCAGTCCCACAATACGACAGCACAGCGGCAGTTAGTTCCACCTCCACGGTGGCGGCACGGGCAACTAACATTGCGGATAAAAAGAAATCAGAATCGAAATAAGAAGGTGTTGGAGCCAAAGTGGCCCTCAAGACTTTGCGAGAGAGGAGGACGACGAGAGCGACGAGGAGTCTGCCATATTGCCGTCAGAAAACTCTATAATTTATTGAGAAGAGAGAGGGAGGGAAGAAGAAGAAAAAAAAAAAAGGTCAATGGAGCCGCCTCCTTCTTCGTCA
This sequence comes from Sonneratia caseolaris, assembly GCA_900006705.1. NCBI lineage: Eukaryota > Viridiplantae > Streptophyta > Magnoliopsida > Myrtales > Lythraceae > Sonneratia > Sonneratia caseolaris. The sequence continues at coordinate 2,291,207 of CXYZ01003051.1, forward strand.
CTGCTCTGCTCTTTCATTCCTTGCCCCCACCCTCTCACTCCAGCTTAACATTTTACAGACTGGAAAGCAGAGAAGAAGCAGAAAAAGTGGGAGAGAGAGAGAGAGATAGAGACTTGTGTTCTTCGCCATGTTTGATTTCACTTGAACAGACAGCAAGGTTAAAGAGAAGAGGAAGCAGGAGGAGGTGACATGACAAGAAATGAAGTGACTTCTCAACCAAGCGAATTCGTACACTCACTCCCTTCCCCCTCCTCCCTCTCTGTTTTTTACCCTTTACATCGAAAGGGTGCAACCTCAATTCCGCTGTACTCTTTACCTTAGATTTAAGATTCCACTGTAAGGAGAGATGTCGGCGTATTCCCTTGCGGGACCCGCATTCCCGAACAAACACCTCGCAGCGCACCCCCGCCACCATCAAATTCTTCTCCTCCCTCCTCTCCCGTCCCTCAGTGCTCACTCACTGGCTCCTTCTTTCTCTCCCTCTCCCTCTCTTTTAGCAGTCTCTCTCTGTCTACATGGATTCCAGGACTCATCTTGACTATGCTCTGTTCCAACTCACTCCCACGAGAACCAGGTACGTTTCCTGTTCGCTGCTCCTCTTTAACGCATGTTTCATATTTATGAACCCATCAGAGAGCTTTACCGAGTCATTGAACTCGTCTTGGCAATAGGAGCTTAGAGCTTACCATGGATTTATTAGTGTAGGCATTGAAGTCTGATGGAGAGTTTGCTTCTTTCTGTGTTTGTTTGACTGTGCTGTGCTGAATTCTCGGGCTCGATCGAATTCAAGATGTGATCTTGTGATATTTTCGGGAAATGTGAATGAGAAGCTGGCGTCCGGTTTGTTGGAACCTTTCCTGTCGCATCTTAAATCTGCGAAAGATCAGATTTCTAAGGGGGGCTACTCCATCACGCTAAGATCGGATGCCTATTGGTTCACAAAAGCCACTCTGGAAAGGTAACTTGACATCATCCATCACCTTGTTACAGTTCTTGCGCTTTCTGTGGCGAGGCAATATCATCTTCTCTATGGACGTCATTTGAAATAATGTAGCTTGGAAATGAATATAATTCAACTTAGAGGTAACTTCCTGAAGGAATGTAACTGCACAATGCCCATGATTCAAACCTAGCATCAGTTTCTAGCTCATCCGAAGAGGAAATGCTAATCTAATCTACTTTTCATAGATTCGTGAGATTTATCAGCACCCCTGAAGTTCTCGAGAGATTTGTCACACTAGAGAGGGAGATTGTGCAAATAGAGAAATCCATCCAATCCAATGAACTACCAAACAATGATCCAACAGGTATAGTGATGATTTATTCAAATCATGCATAGATTACTTCAGGTGATTATAGATCGGTTGTTTTTTCTTATCCCTTAAATTGTTTGGAGCAGGGAAGTCAATTCCTGGGGAAGGAAACTTTAGCAACTCGAGTACATTCTCGTCCTCTAAGGTACTGTGTTTTTCAGAGTACAAATTATGTATAAAGCTTCTCAGGGTGTTCGTTAGCGTCCGCATTAATGTTGCAAACCTCTGCTGCGAGCTGTACAGGACGGATCAGCAGATTCAGACACTGTCCACGAAGAAAATTCCAAGTAAACAATCTTCTTAAACTGTTTGGTCACTTACATATATATATGTATATATTGTTGATAGCTCTCTAAAGTTTGGGCTGACATATGCTCAGGGTCCGTCTTCAACGTGTCCTGGAGACTAGAAGGGCAGTGCTCCGTAAAGAGCAGGCAATGGCTTATGCCCGAGCGCTGGTTGCTGGTTTTGAGCTGGAATATATAGATGATCTTATATCCTTTGCTGATGCATTTGGGGCTTCTCGCTTGAGGTACAGGAAAACATAATCTCATCTAGTAACTGAAATGTGTAGGATTTTGACTGCCCGTTCTTTTGTTTAGGGAAGCATGCGTAAACTTCATGAACCTATGCAAAGAGAAGAACGAGGATCGGCTTTGGATCGATGAAATAGCAGCAATGAAGGCATTCTCTAGGCCTGACTTTCCACACATGGGAACCTCTGGAATTATTCTTGCCAATGAGGGTGATGATCGTGGTGGTCAGATGATGAATCTTCCGGATGGAGGACCATCACCATCTCATGGGCACCGTAATGGTTCAATAGATATGTTTCTTACTGACTCAGCCATGACCCATGGAAGTTTGGATGCTAATCAGGGTATGCTATAGATGTCCTTTATCCACCTTAAAAATGCTGACAAAAGCATTAATTCTTTACTCCCTGGTCATTCTATCTTAGCAAACAGGCCACTATAATTCCAAAGGATATAGATTTTCATTTTCATGATATGTAAGAACAACTTGTTTTAGAAAATTCTTGAATCACCTCACCTCTAGGCTGTTGCAGAAAAGGCAGAGATATTTTGTTTCTGGAGAACTAGAATTGTAAAGTGATTCATGTGTTTATTTCCCATGCAGTTCCAACTTTACCAACAGAAGGGAAGCCTCAAATGCCATTTCCATGGCCCAATAATCTTCAACATTACATGAACAATTTTCAAGGTCCAGTCTTCCCACAAGTCTCCCCTTATCCACAGGGTTACCTTTTTCCTGGTATGCAGGTTCCCTCCTCGTACTACCCCAAATGGCCTCCAAATGTAGACTCTGATGCACAGAGTCACAAATCCTTTTCAAAGAGCAAAAAGAAGCATTCGCACAAGAAGTTCTCAAAAACTTTGCAAGAAGAAGAGGAGGAGGAGCGGGAGGAGGAAGAGGAGTCATCCACTGAGGAGAGTGACTCCAGCAGGTCAAACAGGGGCATGCAGAATGGGAAAAAACATGGGAAAAGGTCTTCAAGGAAGGTTGTTATTCGAAACATAAACTACATTGCCTCAGAAAGAGATGGGAAAGAAAGGAGCGGTTCTTCTGAAGGAAGCTCGACTGATGAGGAGGATTTCAAGCATCAGGTGGAGAAGGCTGTGGAATCATTGCATAATAGACGAAAAAGCTCGTCATCCTCACATCACCAGAAGAAACGAGAGATCAAACATGAAAGAGTTAAGGGTGAAATGAGCCTTGATGCTGCAGGTGATGATAGTGGGAATAGGCATGCAAATAATTCTGAAGGGGGAATCAAGAGTAACCCCTGGGATGCTTTTCAGAGTCTCCTGATGAGAGATGAAGAGCCTGCACGCTCTCAGGAGGAAAGTTTCATTCTGGCAAAGTCCGAACAGGGAAGTTTATCTGCTCGTGGACTCAACTCTGGAATTATGAAACCCAAGGCTGTTTCGGATGATTCCTTTATCATAAGAGGGGATGATATTGGTCCTGTTGTATCAACTGGTCCGGAGGAATTTGCGTCCAGTCAAAATCACCATCCAATTATGAAGAAAAGGGAGAGCAATCTTGAGGATTCATTAATAATGAACAGAGTTGAAGATTCGGGAACTTCTTTCTGTCCATCAGATTTTGCGGCTGTAGCTTCTTCAACAGTTAAAGTCCAAAGGGAGGGAGATTGGTTTATTGGTGACCAAGCAAATGAATTTGCGAATCATGGACGGAGTTTTGACTACAAACCAGTACTTGATGACTCGGCATTTGGTGAAGGCTTTTCGCAAGTGGATGTAAAAAGGAAGGAGAGAGATAATCTTCCAGTTGATGACTCTTTCATAATTGAAGGTCGAAGGATGTCTGATGGTCTTGACTCTGATTCCAGGCTGCTGGCAGATATAAGCATTGTTACAGATATTGTGGAAACTAAAAATACCCACAACGAATCACATGACGGAAAGATGGAGCCAGAGGATCTCTACATGATGCTGCATCGAAACACTGATGTGGAGCCTGCTGGGGCAATATGGACACCGGAAATGATTTATGAGAACAACGTTTCATTGGATGAGGTCAGCAGAAGGCAATCTCATGTTGAGCATGTCGATGGCGATGAGAATAAGTCGCCTTCAAAGGGGGCGACCTCAAGCAAAGAAGCAAAGTCTAAGCCTGTGACCGGTTCTCTCAGGCGGAGCAATCCTGAGACAACATTGAGGACTAGGAGATTGACTTCCGGTAGTAGAGCTGCTGCTCCAAAGAGCAAAGCTGAAAAGGTATATCGCGTAATAATTCTCCTCTTATTGCCTTGTTTCTATTAGCTTATCATGACATCTGTTTCAAATTTCTTCATTCCCTTTATTTCACTTTGACACAGGATGAAGAGAACAGGAGGAGAACGGAGGACCTGTTGATTCAGCGGCAGAAAAGAATTGCTGAGAGAAGCACAAATAATGGATCTAAGCTCATAGCCACGAAGAAGAGCTTGAGTGAGAGCAAATCTGCCAAAACTTCGACGCCGCAGATCAGGCCTACAAACCTGTCGCCTAGTCCGGAGGCCCAGAAGTTGCCAAAAAGGGTCCTTAGGAGCTCCACCATTGAACGTCTCTCAGCTGCACGTATCACCAAAACAGTCCCTTTGACGAACTTGAAACCTGCTGAGCCCACAAAACCAACATCAAAGGCAAGTAAGACGCGGACTGCTGATGTTAAGAAGCCAATTTCGAAGAAAATTGAATCTCCAAAGAGGAAAAATGGGCCACGAAGCTCAGGTGGGACGGGTCAGCCTAAGCCTAAAGGGCAAGCGAAGAATGAAGCTTTGGCAGCTGCGGAAGTTCCAGTCACTCTGCCTGCTCCTCCCTCCGATGAGTACTTCAAGGACATCAAAGTGTTGCAAAGCACTCCCATCGAAGGAAATGGAGAAAAATCCGAACTGGTCACTCCAAATGACACGTTGGATGTTGGAAGCGGCAACGTGGATGTACCGGAAACAATTTCTCCCCCAGCTTCTGTTCACAGAAAAGCAAAATCAGTTCAATTTAAAGCTGACCCTGAAGTCACATTTTTGTCATCTCCAGAGCCCCTTTTTCAGGGTGAGTTTGTTCAAGAAGTGACAACACACCCTGCGCCATCTCCAGAAAATTTGTCCTTCGAGTGTTCCTCCACTTACACTGAAAGTCCTGCTGAAGCAAATTACGGAGCAGTGGTTCCACAAATTTCTGGAACAGAAGTAGGAGTGTCGACTCCATCCAGTGGCAGGATGAACCTAGAAGAACTGGTTCACTCGAGGAAGAGATGGAACAGCGAAGAGAAGCCTCCCAAGACCAACAAAGGGCTCCGGAAGCTGCTTTTATTCGGGCGGAAAAGCTTGAATTCCCTGAAAACTTGAATGGTGCGGCCGGTCAGTGTTTCCCATTTGATTATTTTTGGTATCCCATGCAATGATTGTGTTGTCAAATTGTAGATAAATTTTCATAAAGTGCGGTAATAAGGCTTTCGGGTTTTGCTGCCATGTGAAGATTTCTTTCTGTAAGTTATGTTTATCAAGTGATGGTAGAGGAAGTGCGGAATTTTTTCCTTTTTGCAGTGATATGTGTGAGAAGAAATTCTTTGGGATTGCTTGTAATAATTAATGAAGAGATCCTGCATGTGTTCATCATCAAAATCCTGCAAGTGTGCACTGTTGGGATGTAAGGCAGAATTGTCAATCTCGTGTTATATGAGACCATAACATAATAGATCTCTCTCAATTATCAATCTACCTGCGGCCTCAACAGCAGACTGAATCTTGGCACAGATCCTTCGGTCAAATTGATAGAGGGGATCGAGAGACTACTTGAACTGCACCAAATAAAGATTGAACAAATCAGTGAATAAGGTGTAATAACCCTTTACAAGAAAGACAACAAGATCGTTTCATCTTAATATGCAGTCAGTGGTTCTTCATTCATCTCGCAACGAACAGTGAGATGGGAAACACATAATCCAGTGTCTTGAATTTCTATAGAAGCTCAAAAGATTCTGTCATCCACAAATCAATATTGTTGGATAGGATAAACCACAAAATATGCCTATCTTGCTCTAACTTTTGTTATCCAATTTGAGAAAGGATGGAGCAGTATGCGGACAATGGATCCAAGGTAGCACAGCTACCTCCATTCTACCGTTAGGACACACGACAACCTCTTTTCCAGCAGTTAGATCTGCTGGGTAACGGAACATTCACAATGTATCACGCTTCCCTCGGAAAGGCATCTCTGTCTTCTAGGCTACAGCGTTGCTTCATTACCACTCAATCCCACCACCGTCATACTTGGATTCGAGATTGATTTGATCACTGATTCATTATTTTTCTAGTTGTTTTGAATATTTATCTTCACCAAGAAGATCTAGAGGATAGATATGTGCTTATGATAGATCATTGAACCATCTTGAGGTCTAGGTTCCATCTTGTCCCTTACCTCGAGCATATCATTTCAACGGTAGATCCGGGCCTTGGTGGTAATACACACATCATAGCAGATTAAAGTGGGTGTCCGTGCGCCCGAATCAATTGGTTATTCGCTGAGACATCACTAGGTGGACACTTCCTGTGACCCATTCACGAGCTAACCCCAGCAAAATGCCATAAAAAAAATGGTAAATGGATTGAATGCAGACATTTAATCCACAAGCTGGAACTCCGATGCCCATGACAACGGGCACAGAAGCCTTTCCTATAAGTTGACCAACATATCCCTTACCTGGGTCCACCAATCTTGATCTCACAAACATAAAAGAGGGAAACAAAATAATCAGGGGAAATCCAAGCCTCAAAATCTGATTGGCTGTTGGGAATTGATGTGGCACATAAGTCACTGACAATTTATCTTATCCACACATCCTCACCGAATACACTAGGAATATGATTATGAACGGCACTTCTCTCGCTGGCAAAAGGGACCGGAAAAGGAAATGTAAATAAAAATCCTATCCTCTTTGTTCTATAAATTCTGGATTTGTAATTGCTTACTCACAGACCAGCTTGTAGAGTAGAAATTTCGGATCAAGACCATCACAGAGTAATCAATGGCCCTTCAGGCTGCTGCATTGGTTCACCCTGCCATCTCCATTCCCAAAGAGGTTTCCTTCAACCTAGATGTGTCTTGTGAAGTTTGAACCTTGTTCCTCTCCTCTTTGTTGTCTTTGCATGCAGATCAGGACTTAAGACTCTGTGAATAAAATGCTTGCAGGGCAAGTCTAGTAAGGACTCCAGTTTGTTTGGAGTTTCATTCGCTGACCATCTCAAAGCTGACTTCAGCTGCTCGTCACTGAAGTCCAAGGTAACTTTAAAGCTTCTTCTGCAGTTCTCTTTCGTTTCAACAGGCGTTGCACCTTTAGAACTTCGAATTAGGATTTTAGTACATCACTGAGATGGCTTTGGTTAGAAGCAAATGTGGGATATTCTGGATTCCAGTGTACAAGATGTAATAACTTATGGGCCAGTACATTCCCCTGCTAGTGTGTGATCTCTTCGATCAAGCATTTAAGCTCTTCAAAATTTGCAGTGTTGGTGTTTGCTAAGATGCCATGTCTATTTGATTCAGAGGGAGCTATGCTTCAGAAATGGAGCAGTCAGGGCCGAGACCATTACTGTGACTCCCTCGGTAGTCCAGACAGCCTCCACTGGCAAGAAGACCCTCCGAAAGGGCTGTGTTGTGATAACTGGTGCCTCATCAGGGCTTGGCCTTGCCGCTGCCAAATCCCTGGCTGAGACAGGGAAATGGCACGTGATCATGGCCTGCCGGGACTTCCTCAAGGGTGAGAGGGCTGCAAAATCTGCTGGAATGGCCAAGGAGAACTACACTATCATGCACTTGGACCTTGCTTCTCTTGACAGTGTGAGGCAGTTTGTTGATAACTTCAAGAGATCGGAAAAGCCATTGGATGTCTTGGTCTGCAATGCTGCTGTTTACCTGCCAACTGCTAAGGAGCCGACTTTCACAGCTGAAGGATTCGAGCTTAGTGTAGGGACGAATCATCTAGGACATTTCCTGCTTTCTCGGCTTCTTCTAGATGATTTCAACAAGTCAGATTACCCTTCAAGGCGTCTAATCATAGTTGGGTCAATCACAGGTACTAGCTCCCCCGAGCTAACTGCATCAAACTGATTTGCGTGGTACTTCTCTGTTTTTCATATGAATTTTGTTCGAACTCCATTGCATTCCTCAAACCAGGGAACACAAACACTCTGGCTGGGAATGTGCCCCCGAAAGCTAACCTTGGGGACCTGAGAGGTCTTGCTGGAGGTCTGAACGGGCTGAACAGCTCATCAATGATTGATGGAGGAGCCTTCGATGGGGCTAAGGCATACAAGGACAGCAAAGTGTGCAATATGCTAACAATGCAAGAATTCCACCGGCGTTTCCATGAGGAAACAGGAATTACGTTTGCCTCACTCTACCCAGGATGCATTGCAACCACAGGCCTGTTCAGGGAACACATTCCCCTATTCAGGATGCTGTTCCCTCCATTCCAGAAGTACATCACCAAGGGATACGTGTCTGAGGACGAAGCTGGGAAGAGGCTCGCTCAGGTAAAGTCAACACAAGGGGCGGATTTTGATTGATATGTAGTTAGACAGAACTCTCATTTGCTGTCTTGTCTGCTGGATGTTGTTAATTTGTGGGTTGTTATGTATATGTGTAGGTTGTTGGTGACCCAAGCTTGACGAAATCTGGCGTTTACTGGAGCTGGAACAAGGATTCAGCATCATTCGAGAACCAGCTATCTCAGGAAGCTAGTGATGCCGGGAAGGCTCGTAAAGTATGGGAAATTAGCGAGAAGCTTGTGGGGTTGGCCTAGCTGAGATGCCAGTATCCACAGGTTTTCCAGCACTGTTTTTCTCTCTATCACGGAGCAGAAGGCTGCCAAATGGCTGGGTTTACCAGCGAGTTTGGGTTAGGATTGGAGTCTAGAAAAGAACCCATGCAACGATTTTCTGTTTTCTAGGATTTGGGAAACTTTCATGGTGATAACTGTGATAATAAAATTGCTCCAATCCTTCTGGATGTTGTCTTTCTCTTGTAGTGTAGGTCTGATCTATGGGCAAGTCAAGGAACAGGGAAAGTTCATTTATCTAAAGACAATTTGAACCTTGTAGCTATAAAACTAGTTACCTGAACAGCAGACATGCAAGGAACTTCTCGAGCTTACAATTCCAGATTGTCCTGCAAGGAGGCTATTGCCATATCCATTTAATTAGATCATAAACGATCAGGCCGTCAGCAAGATTAATGATAACTTCAAATTGCACTTCATCTCTCGCATTGGAACAATGTGCTGCAAATTAACACCTTCCTACATCGAGATCTATACGTACATTACTCTACTGCTTACACCGAATAAGAAGACTTCCCTCTTGGGCTCTATAGTCCCATCGTGAAATAGGATTCAACACGGTCGAACAGGATCTCTGTGATTATCATTGCTGCTGTAATCCATTGTTTCATCTTACACCATTCTTAAGTCAAGAGACGCCCCAATTAGGACCCCTCCAATTTTCGGTCACCCCTGCATGGATTGACATGTTTTCTTTTTTTTTTTTTTTTGGGAAAAATATACCACTCTAAGGTAAATTATCCGACAAGTAAGATTGGGCTGTAGGAAGAATTGGATGCGAAGATGAGCCCATGAATTGTTGGAGCCTGAAATTGCGCCTCGAGACAAAATGAAAAAGAGAAAACAAAATTCTCTCTTTCCCTCCAAATGAACCCTCCCTCTAGGGTTTATCTAAGGTTTTTCGCTAGTCGATTTGCTTCCACGATCCAGCAGAATGGGTAAGAAGCGAAAGCAGAGAGATGCTGAGAAGACTGAACTGGGGATCAAAGAAGGCGAAGATGCTGCCCCGGAGAGGCCAAAGCGAACCCTCCTCGGATGGAAGGAGAAACCTCAGGAAGATGATAACACCCTCTCTCCCAGTTTCAGGAATAAGGAGAAGGTGCTTGTCACCTGTTCCCGCCGCATCAATTTCAGGCAGGGATTGCTTCTTCTTTTTCTTTCTCTACTTTTCAGCTCAAAAAAAAAAAAAATCAACCTTTTCGCTCCCAGTTCTTGTTTCTGGTTGTTTGTGTCAATTGTGAATTAGTTATTATCAAGCTATTGGATTTGACCGCTCGTATAATTTTATTTTCCGTAGAAGAAATCGAATTTATTTCAGAGGCGCCTTCTATTAATCGGTTTATCTTCAAAGATTTATGCTATTGTTGTTCCTTGCTGTTTCAGCTCGTACAGTTTCTGAGTTGAGATACTGGGAGCAGTTGTGGTGTTATGAGTGGGGGTTTTTGAAATTTTATATTTCTGATGTGTTAGGTACCGGCATCTGATGCTTAATATGGTCTCATTTTTACCTCACTGTAAAAAGGATAACAAGGTTGAATCCAAGAAAACTAAAGGTGCCACTCTTAATGAGCTGGTCGAGCTTCGAAATTGCTCTTCATGCCTGTTTTTCGAGCTTGAATTTCTTTTCTTTTCCTGAATACTTTTCCTTTTCTAGATTGCGTTACTTGCATATTGAGGCCAAAAAGAGGGCTTTGATCACTTGCATATGCCTGTCATTCTATCTCTTTTTGTAGCATTATTGTTTAGGAAATCTGTTGATACTGTCGATCTTCTTTTTCTTTCTTTCTTTCTTTCTTTCTTTCTTGTTTTTCCCTGAGTCACGACTTGAGGGCAAATGTGCTGAGTAGAGTTATTTGCTCCTGATTTCAGTGCAGGAAGCACAAGGATCTGTATTTGTGGATGGCAAAGTGCCCAAATGGCCCATCTGTCAAATTCTTAGTTAATTCTGGTAATCGTCTTGTTGGCTTTGAGGAATCCTTTATTGAGCATTAGATTGGCGTGGATTTATTTCTTTTAAAATCCCAAGTTGTTGCTTTCTGATTCATTAGATTGTTCTGAAGTTGACTTTGAAGTTAGGTATTATGAGTTTACATTTTATAGTGCATACTATGGAAGAGTTGAAGCTCACTGGAAATCATCTTAGAGGTTCACGTCCTATTTTGACTTTCTCCTCAAACTTTGATAAAGATGCCCATTGGAAGCTTTTGAAGGAGATGATCACACAGGTACATTTTGACATGCAGTTGCTCATCCAGATATGTTAATACTGGCTATTGATGGCTGAAGTCCAAGTGAAGTTTTTTGATGAAAAAATGTGTAAAATTCGTAATATGGTGACCTCTAATGAAATGTATGCAACATTACCTTGCGTTACTGGAGTTTGATATGATATCCGTGCTATTTGAATGGAAAATTTTCTTGAAGTACTAGCAATTTATAATTCTTTGTATTTTCACCATGATGTATTCAATGAAGGTTTTCCAAGTTATATTCCAGTCTCTGTAAAATTTACTATGATTATATCCTACATGCTAGTTTGTTGGGTTTATGTTGCAGATATTGGGAACGCCTAAGGGACACCAGAAATCAAAACCCTATCATGATCACGTCTTCATCTTCTCTATTGTTGATGACCATATATGGTTCAGGAACTATCAGGTCAGTGATGGTTTGGAACCTAGTTGCTACTATTGAGGTCTTTATCCATTAAAAAATAGTAATTCTGATATTACACAATTTTATGCCCTCGTATGCACACTCCAATTGTAATTCTGGAGTAGTCTCCATTGTCTCTTATGGTGATTCTAACTTCCCATTCTTGTTGTAAATCAGATCTCTGTTCCTCACAGTGAGTCAGATAAAGTGTCTCGAGGAAGCTTAGGGAAGATGACCCTTGTTGAGGTATATCTTTGGGTTGTTTGTATTTGTATGGTCAGTTAAATACTGACATTTTTCTTGAACTTATGTCCATGAATTTGTATTCATCACTGTGCTTGACAGGTTGGCCCTAGATTTTGCCTGAATCCGATCAAGATATTTGGTGGTAGCTTTGGTGGCCCCACACTGCATGAAAATCCCTTTTATGTGTCACCGAACGAGGTAGACTGACAAATTCATTTCATTACTGATTTTTCAGTAGTACTTATTTTGCCAGGCAAAAAACTCTTATCTGATTTGAACAGGTTCGAGCACTGGAGAAGAAACAGAAGGTAAATACTTTTGCAAAGAAGGTCACGGCCAAGACAAGGAGGAAGATGCACGAGCTTTCAAATCCATAGGAACCTGATGAGTTTGCAGACATGTGGAGAGAATGAGCCCTATTCAGCCTATTTTTCTCTTGTTGGGTGAAGAAATGGGTCAATATATTCCTGTTCTTAACTTGTACCAGTCTTTGAATTAATACATGGCATCATTGTCAACTTCAAGGACAGCTCTGACAATTTAGTGATTTCGACTTTGTATGAAGAATTCATCTAACTATGCAGTAACAGAGAACTGTAGTCATTTCTATCTGTTATTCTGCACAATCAGTAAATTGGAAGTGCAGAGCCGGAATTTGTCACTTTTGTAGTCCAACATTCTGAAACAAACATGTCAGTGAAATTACAATTCCCCTCCCAATCCATCAATACAAACACAGGGTTAGGTTAGAAGTAATTCAGTTGTCCTTCACTGGTTGACTGGACTTGAATTTGAATGGTTTGGAATCATGGCTGAGCTCATCAACCATTGAAGATGGAACAATGGCTAGGTTTGTTTGTCTGCAATTCTAGATGGTTATCAGATAATTCTGCTAGTACACTTTGGATCTTGCCGTGTGGAAATTCCACACACCACTCCATGTTAGAAATGGCTATGCTCGGAGCTGTTTCTTGGATCAAAAGCAGATACTAGTCTTCCTGATAACTAAAATGTGTGAGATACCCGAATCTAACTGGGTTTTGTGAGTTAGGAGCAACTATGTTAATAAAAAGTGAATCAGCTGTAAGTTAACGAATTGGTATCAGACCTAAACCGAAAACGGAGCAAAATATGGTCTTAAGATTCTAGTAAGGTCGGGGTATCTACTTCAGAGTGGTCTCATAGATCCCCATTCCTAGTAGTGTGATTGGTTTTATAGATTCATACTAGATGCAGTGCTCATACAATCCTTCTTAATGATAAAAACACTCGAATAAACATTTTTCAGGCAAGCAACTGTTGCATCAAAATGTTTACCAACATAAATGATTGAGATCGTTAGGTATTTATGGATAGAGTTAGAGACTTATAATGACTAAAATTCATGATTAGGGAGATTTATCCTTAGCAAACCAAGCAAGTTCAAATCCAGCTCAATCAAAGCTATTGATTTTTTAATATCAAATCGTCCATAGCCAAGAAATATTGTCTCATCCACAAGCCTACTGCTCAAGGTGCAACTATCTTTTGCTGATATCAGGTGCATGTACATAACGGGCTTCACTTGATGCCCACGTTTTACACATTCAGCTGAGATAGAAATATCCAAAAGGAACTAATCACACTTATACAGAACAAAGCACCACTGATCAGGCAAAGTTCTTGATCTTTGGTGAAGTGAATTAATTTCAACAGATACCTAAGCTAATGGGAACAACTAACTGTTACACGACAAAGACCGGTCCCAGCAGCATGAAACTAGAAGTACAAAATGAGAACTGACTGAAGAACCTGCATCATGCCCCTGCACTTTCTGCGACCATGCCCATGTTGTCCTCTTCTGTCTGTTGAATTAATATCTCAGTTGGTTCCAGGCATCCTCTCAGCATATCATGCCCAAGCTGTGCCCTCTCATTGTCTCCAAATCCAAACATCCTTCCCGTGCTTGTTATTGCAATTGTGTGATATAGCCCCGTGCTGATCTGGGAAATCCGGTGGCTTCTCAAGCACTCAAGGATCCTTGGCCTCAAGACTTTGTCCGATGCTCCTCTGTCTGGGAACCCCAAGCTACCAAAGCCCATCCACCCAAAGCCATAAACAAAACCCTGTTCAATGAGCACAAAGGTTTTCCTCTTTCTGGCACAGACCTGCAAAATGATAAAATGTGGTCAAGGCTACTCATGAGAAGCCAAACAAACCTGGTTCTAACATGCCACTGCTACCAAACTATGATGAATTGAGATCAGGGACAATATGGAAGCACTTCTCAGTGGATAACATTTCTGCTAGGCGGCAGTAACCTTTTCATGTCTTAAACAGATGGAATCAACAGGAAAACATTGATTGAATTATACAAGATACTTATGATCCAATGCATCCTATAAAAATGCACTAATATGCTTCATTTTAATAGAAAATTGGAGATTCCCAGCTCCCCAATCTCAACGACAGTTATATTTAAGTAAAAACCCAAGCTGAAGCAGTGTGCTTACCTGCACAGAAATTTGGCTCTTGAGGGTGTCTATGAGCTCTGGAATCGTTTTATCAATCTCATCCCCATGGCCTAATGCACCACAATAACCTTTGCCCCAGGTATACACCTGAAATTATTGATGTAGAGTTAATGCAAAGTGCTTAAATAGGATTTGAAAAGAAAAGCAAACAATCTCAATTTAGGTAGCTGACCAGGCCATTAGAGTCCAGTGCCACTGCATGCTCATCCCCAGCAGAGACCCGAACCACATGGATCGCTCTCCTCCGAAATGACTGAATCTGACACGGCTGCGACTCATTGTGCTGCTCTCCATGGCCAAGGCAGAAATTCTGGCCTGAACCAAAAGAGTAGACTGCACCGCTCTCTGTTACAGCTAAAACATAACTGGGGCCGGCGGCAATCTGCACTATAGGGCCCACAGACTTGAAATGTTCGACCAATTTGGGTGTGGGCCTCTCCAATGTATCTCCGTGACCGAGTTGACCATACGTGTTGCTCCCGCATGAATATACATGGCCATATCTTGTAAGAAAGACTGTAAAACTTAGACCAGCAGCAACCTGCCAGATGCACTTGGCCTCTCAATTTAGGTTTCCATAGAGGTAAAATATTACAGGAAAGATGATATTAAGGATGTAAGAACAAACTTGAACAGATTCACAGCACAACATAATCAAACCTGCTTGCAAGGAACTTCCTTCAATGCCTCGACAAGCCTAGGTCTGAAGACAGGTCTTGCCGTATCTCTATGTCCACAACAGTAGGATGAATTGTCTCCACAAGTAAAAACCTGTATCAGTAAAAACAGATACCAAATTGCTCAAAAACCAGCCTGTGATTTGGACACGTTAGCAAGTTTTACAGCTATAATTGCATGAGAGATGTGAACAGTTTCAAACCTCTCCAGATTGCATGACAAAAGCAGCATGATTGTGGGAGGCTGAGACTTGCAATACATGTGCTGGATATGGAAAACTAATTGGAGTAAATGCTACACATTGTGTTATTTCAGCACTATGACCGAGCACACCTGACAAACTAGATCCGCAAGAATACACTGATGATTTATGAAGCAGCAAAGTGTGATATCTTCCCGTTGTGACCTGCATCTGCATTAGAATTGAATACAAAATCAGAAGTCATGCAAGAAGCTGCAAAGAAAATATCGATTTTGGCGTGCATAACATGTAAAGAACCCACTGCGGATGCTTTAAACCTAGATCAAAAGTGTGCGTGCAATTAAATGAATAGAATGTTAAACTTCAGGAACAAAAGAACCAGTACATTGCCTGCTGATGTCTCGACCATGCCAGATGATTGCTCCACAGACTGCAAGAATCTAAGGAGTCTTTTCCAGTTGCCATCACAGCGATCAAAGATCTCTTTCTTGCACTCCGAACTCATTGGTGCATATATAGGATGAGACCCACAAAGCTGAAATGCTGCAAAGTCCACCAAAGACCGGAACTTGTGGGGGTATAATCCATGGCTTCCACCAAAGACCTTTGAAGTCGATTCTAAGTATACAAGGTCCATTGCACTGAGACGGCCGCAGCTCAGAATCTCTAAGATCAAATGTGAGGGCAAGTCATCGAGTAAAGGCAACCTATTTCTATCCGCCATTTTCACAAGATTCTCAAAGTCGTAGTATTGAGACGTTGTACAGTCGGCGAATTGGTAAGGACCGTGGAAATGATGATTTTGGTAGAAGGTCCGCAAAGGTCAAATTTTTAGGCGAAATCTGAGGCAATTAAAGCAGCATATAAAGAAAACATCAGAGGGAAGGAAGATGTAAGAGATTGAGGACAGCAATGGCTGTATATACGAGAAATTATTAGGTGTTTGAGACAGTAATGGTGAATAAAACATCAGAAGGAATAATTCGCGCCCACGACTCTCGTAATTCAGGAGACTGCAGATCTTCAACCTGATGTAATTATGCACAGACGAACCAATCAAATAAAAAATTAACTGATACGCCGATTCACAGAAGAAACAGCAATGTCGATTCGAAGTGAGAAAACTTACGGGGGAAGGCGAAATCGAGAAGCTTTGCTTTGCCGATCCGAGCTTTTCTCCCCACCGAAAATGAGAGAATTGCGGCGTGTGCTGTCACATTTAACTGGCTATCGGTGAAAGTCGAAGAAAAAGCAGGGCGGGGTCTGACGAGACTTCCACTAACTGACCGAGGGGAGAGTCTGCTTTATAGGCGGATTCTCCCGTCCAATAGAGTTGCTGAAAATGGCGAACTTTCTCTCTTTAGACTTTCCAACGGAGACCCGGGAAGAGAGAGAGAGAGAGAGAGAGAGAGAGAGAGAGAGAGAGAGCGCGCGTGAGGGCACGGGAGGAAAAATCTCTCGACAATGTAAAATGAGCATTACTGCTCCTCCTCCCACTCCTACTCAGCTCTTGTCGTCTAGGTGATTACACGTGGAGCGTCCACGCGGGTGCCACGTCTGCAGAGGCAACGGGGTTCTGCGTCACCGTTGGCGGGCATTTTGATTGCCACGCCGCACGCGCTCGCCCTCAGCTGTCATCAACTTGAGGGAGCAACAATTGTTGCAGTGCTCTTAAAGTGAGTTGCAATAGCAATGATGTGACAATAGTTACTTCTCATAGCATTCCCGATCACAAAAATGAAAAGAAAAGGAAGGGAAGGAATAACGAAACTCGGGGTTGGTTGCTGGTCCGTGCCTTTAAACCGAATTGCAAATCCCTCATTGATTCGGTCTCGACTCACAACCCCTTTTTCAGTATATGTCCTTCGAGCAAAGATTCCACTTTATTTTCCATTGGGTCTAATGAGGTTATAGAGATGTCCAAACCTGTAATTTATTATTATTAGATTTTTTTTATATAGAAATTGGACCCAGGAGTGACTGGTTCTCAACTGAACCGGTCAAACTGATTGGTCCGATTTAGTTTTTAAAACTATGGCCGGAGGAGGAGGAAGAAAGAAAATATAAGAATTCAAGAAGTAGAATTCAATTCCATTGGTGTGGAGTTCTCTCCATTTGAAAGTGCCCTTAGATATAACCATTATATTACTTGTCCAGCTTGAACCCAAACCGAACCGACAAGCCGTGCACTTGCTCTATCCTCGCTGCGCGTTGAGCGAAGTGGGCCCTTGTCCGTCATCACTTAGCAGCTACTGCACCTCTCCTCCTACTTCTAAGAAACTTCTCTACTAGCTTGACTGGAAAACCCTACTTTTTTTCTTCCACTTTTAATATCCTAAAACAATTTCAATGGTCAACCGAGTGAACAATCAGAATGCTCCGACGGAGTGCGAAGGAAGCCGGGCCAATGGTTGAGAACAGAGGTGGATGGAGGAGAAAACTTCCATTTCGACAGGTAACAAGAACTAAGAATGAATTGGTATTTGCAATACAGTAGTGACCACGTGGAGCTTTCAACTAGGACCCTGAGTGAGCCTTTGCATCTCATTTTGGTCGTTGAGGGTCTCCATGAGAAGGGGAGGGGCATACTGAGCATTCCCTTGGTGCTCTTCAGAATCCTGACAGAACGAGAGAATGATCGTGTCGATCGACATCTCAATGACACCGAAGAAGAGAGTTGCAACAACATACCCAAGAGCCCAACAAGCCTACAAGAGATTTAAAAAGAACAAGGCAAGAAGGCAAGAAACCAATCAGAAGTAGATATCATTCTCTAATTATAAATCTATTGAGTTCAGAAGCCTATCCACATACCAGTACCGGAAGGAGTGGAGAGGAGATTTTGTTGTGGGAAGATCTGTACTTGTGGGCATCCAACATGAGGAAGGCAAAAAGCGCACTCGAGAGGCTGACGCAGAGCTTTCCAAGGGAAAGAATAATGTCTCCAATGACGTTGACCTTCCCTATGCGGAGGATGTTATTGAAGATAAGCTCTGTTGCTATTGCTGATGCCCTGCAGAAGCTCTTCCCAGTTATAGCAATCTGCAAATGTCACAGGAGGTGCGAGATGTCAATGAAAATCGACCTTTGATCTTTTTAGCTTCAAAGACAAGTTCTTGTTTATTCTTCAGCTCCAGTTTCATGTTTCCATGGGAAACACCTCTTTAAGAGCAATTTCGCATTTACTACACTAAATCTAGTTTTTTTTTTTCTTTTGAAATCAAGATAAGAGTTTTCACAATTACGTTACACCCAAATTTCTAGGCATAGTCTTGAGTACTCCAAAAGTTCAAGAAGATTACCATAATATATGCATTGCGATTAACTGACTTGATGGTCCACTCGATGCAGCTTAAGAAAAACTGAGAAGAATGAAACACCATCTTCCCAAAAAATCCATCAGGCCTGGAGCTTGAGACTTTTAATTTACGGCGAACTGACTCAAGTATGAAGCGGATTGATTCCACAAATGAAACGACAAGAGAGCCAAGAGCGATGGACCCGAGGCTATATCTGATAAGTCGTTTCATTGAGGCAAAAACTGGAAGAAAAGGAACTTCAGTCTGCATGAGGGGAAAAAAACAAGGAGATTAGGACCATTTCTTCAAGAATGGAGCAATTTTTCAGCTTGGTATTTATCTTCTCTAATAAAATGAGGAAAATAACGCAATTCATAAGAAATCAGACAGAAATATTTTCCAGGCTGAAGACTAAAAAATAAAGATCAACAGTTCAAAAGTGAAAGAGAACTATAGCGATTCAAAAAAGAATTACAGATGAAAGGACCGAAATCTTTCACCAGATGATTTATTAAGTAAGATAACAAGTGTTGCAGGGAAGAGGGGAAAGAAAACTTATTGACAAGGATCAGAGGAAAGCTGGTATCTTACTGAAATTTCACTTGGAGTCCAGTAATATGAAGCGACAGAACCAGCAACGACGGTAGCAGAGCAAGCTATGAAGAACTGTGTAGCCCAATAACATCCAAACAGGTGGAAAAATATGGCAACAGCAATATGAGGAGTGTAATGGACGCTGTAGCCACAGCAGCGATCACAGTTGACCTTTTTAAGGACTAGATCATAAGCGCAGCAGTTGGAGCTGCAGTTGTTCTCCAGAACCCGGCCTGAACTAAACAGGTTTAGAGTGGCTGATAACCAGAACATGTAGAAGACTGCCAGGATGGCGTAAGGTATGATCGGAAAGATTATTAGTGCATGAACTTCTCCAATAACCTTTGCAGCAACCTGCATGAACATCAAGCACCAGAAAGCAATGCAAAAGGTATATTAATAAAACCAAATCTCACAAGTATATCCAAATACTGAGATAGGATATTCTTTCTCTATTTTTTCTTATACTTGCCTTGAGGACAGATGTTGCCATTAGGATGCGGCGAACAATGGCAATTGATGCCAAGATGGAAACAATCATAATAAATGTCATGAGAACAGCGACAACACGAAGATGATGCAGCTCCTGATGGATTGAAAAATTAGCATCAGCAGAGCAGTAAAACAAGATGGGGCAGGGGCCAGAGGATAAAAGAAACTCACCCTTCCTGATACATGATAATAAGGATCGTGCTCACCAATGATCGGGGAAATTGAATCATGTCCAATCCATCCAGCTGAAAGTAAGATAAAAGCATCAGTGTTTCATCCCATCATCTATAGAAGCCAATGTAAACCATATGATGCTAGTCAATGTAACATGGATAGTCAGATTGAAATATGGAAAACTCATTTCACAACATAAACAGTAATATATATTTATGCAGACACTGAATGGAGAAAAATGGGCAAATGAAATAACGTGATTAGTTCAATGGATTGTCATCTGTTTTACTTAAAGGCATTGAAAAAACATAGAGTTTAGATATTCCAACACATTGATTATCAAAGAGAAGCATGATCATTCCAATGCTCACTAGTATATCAATCGCCTTCTCTGGCAACATTTTATGTCCTCACCTTTTAGATAATAAAACATTGTGACTGAAATTATAAAAATATTGAACACAGCCACAGTAATCCAGGGCATTGCGGCTACAAAGTGCCTAATCAGGAGCAGCCAAATGATTGATAAGAAGAGGGGGAGCAATCCCCCACACACGATCAGTACCGGCCACGACTTTGCAATATCAGCCACATACCTCTGCAACAGAAAAACCCATCAGAAAGGAAGAGGCAATAAAAGCAATAGCTGATTACTTGTGAATAATAGCTTGGAACCTTTAAGACAGATGATCGGGCATTAATTGACCGGTGTATAGATTTGTCTATAACAATACCCTCGTTGATGTTCACTCCACCCATCTGTTGCCAATGTCGCAGAGACATATTTGATACGCGTGCAATAAATTGGCAGTTCCAGTAAACTTCACATAGAGACAAGGTTAGATTGTTCCAATAATGGCATACGGAAAATAACAAAAGAAAAACAGCCACTGGATGTATCTTACTAACCGTTTACACTTGGAAATATGACGGGGTAACAAGGTCCCTGAAGTTGAAGAGAGGTGTTTCGCATCTCTGGTGTAAGGAACTCAAAGTAATCGTAATTTCGATCAATCCAGTCATCCATTGAGAGGCGAATTTCTCCCGCAGGATAGTCGCAGACCCAGTTGAGTCCATCTTCTGATGGCATTGGGCAGTCCAATAAACATATACTCCGAGCATTAGAAAGGCTAAATTGACTGTCCTTTAAGCCACTCTGGTACACCTGGTTAGGGTTTAACCAATATCTGAGTTCAAGCTCCCTGAGGCCAGGATTCGCATGCTTGTCTCCGCATACATTTCCTTTGTAGTCCAATCCAAAAGTAAGCCTAGCAGCGTACAGCACAGCCATTACATGAATTATTGAGAATATAGATAAAGTCCCAGTAGGAACTACACAAGATCAAGACACGGACAAATTTACTTCAAGTTGGTCCATGGCACAAGTTCACAAATTATTGACTGCAGAAACTCCTGCAATCATTTATATTCAGATTATAACAGCAAGCCGCAAGATGAGCACTTTAGTTCATTCCATTATAGTCGACCTCTATAAAACTACGCATTATTGGAGCCTATAAATTTTAATTCACCACGTTTACCAGAGAGGCCTCGAAGATCGATTTCAAACTAAAAATCTTACTTTTATTTTTTTGCAAATTACCAAAAAATCCTAAAGAAGTGTCTGCATCACCCCTACAGCCGGAAATTTCCCAAATTAGAATGAGAAGTCGATCAGTTCTTCCTCTGAGATTATGTGTGCGCTGTCTGTGCGAGGACAGGCATTAACAGGAGGTCCACCATCACAATTCAAAAGTTAAGGAGCAGCAACCCACATGGACAACGCCAAAACTCTCCTTTTTACAAAACCTAAGAAAGATCGAAGCTTGGCGAAACAGTGAGGACAGAGGGATAGGTTACAGCACTAACCTTAACGGGTTTCCCTGGTTAAAACCGAAGCTGGAGTTAACAACCATTGCGACCCAGAAGGCTATAAAGATCAGGAGAAAGGCGATGTCTCTGCATTTCCTGTTGTGCCTTATGACCCCTCCCAGCTGGGTGCTCCCATCGCTTGATGGGAACCCCCCAATGACTGGTCCAAGAGGAGGACCCCTCATGAATTCTTGAAACAGAGGAAGAGAGGAGGACTGAGAACAGGAACAGCACAAACTGGTGGAGACGAGAGGGAACAGTGAGTGGGGTGACTTCCTGGGTAGAGTGGGAGCAAGGAGAGCGTGGAAACAGCAAAGAGGAGAGACTCAGGGGGGGTTTTAGATTAAGAATCTTCCTCCAAGTAATGGAGAGTTAAAAAGTCTTTTTGGAAGACAATCTAAGCCAAAGAGAAAAAGAAAAAGAAAAAGAAAAAGACAGACTGACAGACAGAAAGCCACAGGCATAGATCACTGTTATTTTCTTTGGGTGTTTGAATTTTTTTTGCTTATTTTCAGGAATCCATGTCCGAAGGCGGGGCTTGGATGGTGTCGAAGGCTGCATGCAAACTCATCTTATCGATTACTCTCTCCATCAATTTGCAAGTAATTTTCAAGCACTTTATAGTTTTAGCCATTTCTTGAATAACCTGTAATTAAGTGGCTCCCCCCCATTAACTAACCACTGGTTTCGACTGTTATTTACGTAAGCATTTTACTGCGGGTTGTCATCAAGATAGATAAAGAGGACCGATCGCATGAGATCTCTGTGTAGACGTTGTGCAACTCACATGGTTTTGGATTCACCATATTGAACGTTTTATATTGATGGATAGATTTGGATCATGCGGAGATCTAAAATTCTATTTTTCCTCTGAAGAGGGTTAAATATTGAAAAAAAAAAGAGTATTTAAAAAATTAGGTTAAAAAACAAATGGTGAGCTGGAAAACGAAAAGGCCAGTACGGGAAAATTATTCACTCTTTTTTTAAAAAATATTTTGTTCAGAAATTAATTAATTAATGTAAATATCCGCCGCTTAACTGATAAGGACACCCTGAGGGGAGGGGAATCTTAAAGGCATGGCCATATTAATATGAGTCCCACCTGCCTCCCACTGAATCCTTTTCTGACCATATTGCACAGCACAATGACTAACTCCTTCATTCTTCTCTGCCTCAATTCTTCTGCCTAAAACCAGAACAGCAGGCAGCGGCCTAGGACCCCCGACTCATCAGACCGCAAATTTTGTGAACGCAGAAGCCTTCTACCATCAGGTGCGGTGCATAAGCAACACTATCGACATTTAGGTCGGTAGCAAAATCTCATTGTGCACACCTCAATTGATTAGAGGAAGAACCCTATGTACATCCACAAAATATCCTGTAGTATCGAAATGTAAAACCATTTGAATAAGAGCTGATCTGCTCTCCGCCTTGACAGGTCTAAGATAAGTCCGTCAGTGCCCAGTGCCTGCAAGTCAGGTCTCAACTCAGTCAAGGCCATCAACTATGGTAACCCCCGCCCACCTGCCTTTTGGTGTCCTTTGTGGGCGGTGGAGGATCGAGGTATTTCTTGCAATCCTTGACCCCAATCTTCATGAAAGCCTTCACCAGGAAATCAATGTAGTTCGCCAAAGCCTGCCTGAATTGGCTCGAGCAGCCCTTGTCCCCTGCATCAACATCCTGCACTCCTTTGACAAGGCATCCTACCTGTGCCCCTTCCATGTACCCTTTGCATGCCATCAAAATATCCTGGGCTCGCTTGTAGAAGTGTCCAATGACGAAGTCCTCAAAATGCTATTGCATGACAAAATAGAAAATAGAGGAAAGACAAGATTTTCACTTCCACCCGATAATGTTCATTCTTGCCCATACGCATATTTGTGAAGAAATATAAGATTGGGGAGGCATGTCAAACACGAACCTATAGTTGAATTAAAACATTTGATTGCAAAACGATCCCTATAACTACTTTATCAATAAAACTTGAACAATTTTCTTGTTCAGAGAAAAAGTTCCTCTAGATTATATTGATATATTAGGTTCATCCCTAGCAAATTATCCAATCAAAACTGCTCCTCAAACAGAAAAAATTGCAGTAATCTCAACTTTATCCGAAGGTGCAAGCAAATATTCTCTTTTCTTTACAGACACTAAATTTTTTGTTAATATCAAATCATTTCCTATTTTCATAAGCATTTCCAATACCAATCTAGATGTTTTCTTGACTGATTTACCCTATCATTTTTCAAAATTAGTTGACTTAGTAGGAAAATAGGTTTACAAGAATACAACATAGGGACCCATAATACAACTGATTCCTAAAAAGCTGTCACAAGTTTTGGTATAGAGAGAATAAGCTAGTTCTAGAGTCTTACTACTGCAGATTTCATCAAGGTAAGCAAAATTCATACCATACCTTTGGTGGTCCTCTGATCATGTACATCATTGTTTTCAGTGACAGGATGAATGTATCTTCATTATACTTGAGGGACATCTTCTCACCATTTGCTGAGCCTTGGGTTTTTTCATACCCCGGCTCATTGAAGTACGGTTTTGCATTTAATATAAGGCCCTGTATGGAGACCAAAACTTGCAGCATAGTTGAGACACCAGGCAACCACTTCTCATTGTTGTCACCAGACCAAGTGTTGAGAAGACTCAGGCACACTTTCCCGCAGTTGTAAAGATTTGGATTGAGTCGAAGGCCTCTAGAGTGATAGTGGACGTGCTGTCATCAGGATCCTCCACGTTAGAATTACAGAATATTAAGCAAATGCAGAGCAATAAAACTCACAAATGTATAAAAGGATTCAGACGCATACTGGAGGATTATTAGGATAGCCCAACGGAAAGAAAACGTCAAAGAAATAAAGACCATCATGGTATGGGGTGCCTTCTGCTCCAATTATTACAGCCCTCAAGAGATCCATCCTTGTTTCATAAGCCCTTACGAATATGGTATCTGTACAAATTAAGAGAGAAGGAAACTTAAGAGATCAGTAACTGTCTCCTAAATATCCTAATTCTACCATCAAGATCATGACTTTGCTTCCCAGTTTCCATTATAATATACTACCTTTTTTTTTTTAGTAGTATACTATAGTACCATTTTTTAAGTACATTCTCTAAGCACCATCCTGAGCTTAAAACTCTAAAAACCATCTGATCCAACTCTTAAAACTTTAGCATGCAAAAGCAGAATAGGCCCAGACATGAGAGGATACACAGAAGACAGATTGTAACCAATATAAGTATTAGAGGCACCATGGCCGACCTGGCAAATCCTTTTCCAATATCTTCCACTCCTCCTGGATCCTCTTTGCCCAGCTTTTAGGAGGCTATCAACAACAGGGTATGAGAAAACATAAAGCACAAATTGTATGGTAAAAGAAGAATAAAATTCAAGCTCACTCAATACAAGCTCACTTGCTTAAGTGCAGAACCACAATTGCTGTAGTGGTGATCTGAATGATCTTGTACGATGTCAAAATGTTTAAAATTCTCAAACCTCCTCAAAGCATCATTAATATCATTGGCATGGTCTCCAGGAGAACTTTGAGCCAATTGACTATCTCCATCTTCCTCAGGAAGCATGTGTACAGAGGGTGCAAATGGCTGAATATGGCTAGAGTGAGCTGCGGGAGGGGCATAAGAGTTGTTGACAAAATAATTTGAAGTGTCCTTCAGCCATGTCTTAAATGGATCTAGGGTAGAAGTCTTGTCCTGTGAGGAAAATTCTTGTGGAAAACTGGGATAGAATGAACCACCAGAAATAGTCTGTGGAAAGCTTGGATAAAAAGAACTGCCAGAAACAGCATGCGGAAAACTTGGAAAGGATGGACCACCAGAAACATTCTGTGGAAAGCTTGAATGGGCTGAGCTGCCAGAAACACTCAGCTTATTTACACCATGAAGCATGATTGGATAGGAAGAACTGCCAGGAAGAGTCGGCAGAAAACTTGAATAGGATGAACTACCAGAAAGGTTCTGCTTATTTACACCATATGGAACGCTTTGGTCTGAATTAGAAGGGTCAACTCCAAAAGGAGGCTTAGAACCAATAATCTGATTTAGAGAGCTAAAATTAGTAGAATTACTTGAAGAAATGGGTGATTTCTTATTCCTGAAAGACTCCAAAAGTCGCCGGCTTTTGAATGATTCTAACCCAAAGGAAAAGTTCCTATTGCTGCCTTTATGCTGAGAACCAGCTTGGTTCTTCTTACCCTGTACAGATTGTATAGGTAGCCGATGTGTTGGGAGATCCATCTGATGTGGGTGAGTCACAGGGTAAGATTGGCCATGTGAACCAGAAGTGCTAGTGAGCGTACCATTCATCTCAACTGGAGCAGGCACAGTCAAGCCAGAAGATTCTGTTTCCTTGAGGAAGCCTGCAGTTTGTGCATGTGGGAATCCTGAATTGTGTAGATGATTTTCAGCATCTGGTCCCTTGACAATTTTGCATACAGCAGGTAACCATGGCACAGGCACCTCCACACCAGGAGGTACATCCATAGTATCAAAATGAGCTTGTAGCAGTTTAAAATCATCATCCACATGCATCACATCTTCAAGAATGTAATCCATATAATCATCATCATCTGTAGCTAGATCATAAATATGCCCATCACCATTAATTGATGTTTGTAAGCCCTCTCCAGAATTTGGTTCCATACTATTTATTGCTCCAGCCAAATTATCAGTGGGGATGAATACATCTTCTGCTAAAGATTCCTGGCAGAAAAACAAAGTGGGTGGGAGGAAAGAAAAAGTATCAGTTTAAAAAGAACTCTGAACCTCCACCTTATTCATGCTGGAAAAAAAATAGAGTATCTCAGGACTGAGACACAGCCTTTTTACTGAAAGTAATTGATATCATACCTCGGAGTGCCCACATAAGAGACCATCAGAAACATCCATCACAGACTTCCCTTTCTTTATTTTGTTCAGCGCCGTTTCCATTATGGCAGAATCAGCAATATCTTCATCACTGTCGATATCAATCACTTCATGAACGAAAGCCTGCAAAGTTTTTTTTTCCCCAAGAACATGCAACTTTATGCTCAAGAGAGGGACATCTTGCCAGAGCAATACTGAAATTAGAGCAAGTTCTCCAAAAATAATAATATCCCACAAATATCAATCTACGTTAATCATTTATCTAAATGAGATAGGATAGAGCAACTTCAGGTTTCAGAGCGACAAAGTACTTTCAGGAACTACCTGAAAGAATATTCAACAATCAAATACAATTTCATCATTGCTCATTATCAATGTCCTCTTCTTATCACTAGACTATATAATCTTCAAGTGAAACGAAAATTCTGCATTTCAAAGTAAAAGAGGAATAGCCAAGAGCCTATACAGACATAAAGGATGCAGGTCACTGAGTTGTCCACCGAGAAGAAAAAGAAAAAACAACCAAACAGTTGACTGAAGCTGCTGATGGCACAGTAGACACCTACCGCTAATGGCACAGTAGACACATGCCTAAACTAAATCCATATAAGAGAGAAGCAAAACAAACAAGACAATGGAAACTGCAACTTTTAACCATTTCCACGGAACCCCTAATCTCATCTTGGCTCCTCCTAATAATTTCACAATGCACAGTAATGAACCATCAACCATAAGGACAATAACCAGTAGCATGCCAGTCAGTGACGCTACGAGACTTCAAATTCTCAGATAAGAATTCCTCGAAAGAATTCACAGAAACAGTTTGATGGATATCACCATGCGACCACCCTAAAACTGAGAAAACATATAACAAAGATTCCACAGCCTGGACAAGGTGGAAGACGGGTGGCCGGATAATCTCTCCCTGCATAAACCTTTCATGATGCGCCCACTGCATCAATCAAAGTCACTCGAGCAAAGAAGAATCCAAGGTAGATATCGACGAATTTCAGCTACAGCACGACTCAATATTTAAAAAGGGAAAAAAAATTAAAGAACTGCGCAGAACGCACGTAACCGCGAATAACTCGTCGAAATTCGACAGTCTGCTGTACCTATCCAACTGCCAGTATCAGTCACGGCAAAAAAAAGAAAGAAAGAAAGAAAGGAAAAAACTCTACGCATCAAGGTAGGGGAATCGACGATCAAGCAGTACGGACACGGCGATCGGAGCGGATTTTCAGAATCTACTACATGATCAAGATTCAAGAGAGCGAAAACTGACTCACCTCTTTCTGCTTGAGCGGCTCCGATGACCGCCGGACCGGAGGTGAAACCTCGACCACTTCCGGGTCCATAGGAGGAGCGGAGCCGGTCCCCCCTTCAATGCTCGTGTCCTGTCGGGCGGAGTTATGCGGCGGAAGAAGAAAGTGAAGCGAAATAAAAAGTAAAAAGGGGCGACCAATAGCAAGAGGGAAGGAGAGAGAGAGAGATGAAGGAGGTTTTAGATAGAGGAGACTGAGACAGAGACGAAGAATCCTGCTGCGCCTGTGGCTAATGGAGGAGGAGGAGGAGGAGGAGGAGGCGGCGGCGGCGGAGGTCGCCCTGCATGAGTCGACCCGGTGATGACGTCGCGAATGCAGAGAGAAGGCTCACTGGACAGTGGCCGGCTTTGCAGGAAAGTCAGCCGACTCGGGACTCTTCTATAGAATTTAGTGTTATATATATATATATATATATCAGTAATTGTCTCACCTTTTCTTCGGGTTAGATTATTTACTGTTTCACTTGCCAGAAAGTCATGCATAGACTCGAGTGAGAGTTCCCATATTGTCAACACACAACTCATGCCCATTGGCAACGTAATCTATCGTCCTCTGAAGCTTCCGCAAATTTCCATATATATATATATATATATATATATATATATATATATAAAATCTTCACAAAATCTTAAAATGAGATTGATTCAGATCGTCAAGTGAGTAACTGTACATCCCCTCCACTTCTTCAACAATGAATTATGATTGGGCCATGGAACATGGGCCTACGTCGGCCCATAGAGCACATCCAGCCCAAGCCCCTCATAGATGGGCTAATGGGCCGAGAATAGGCCCGCCCCGACGCCTCCGCTCTCATCCAGGTCCAGCACGTACTCTTCTCAAGGGCTTGGCATTGCGTTAGATATTCTGGTCATGGACGTCGACTGTCTCCCAGCCACGCTTCCAGGTCCCGAGTCACCGGCGGGATTCGAATTCGACTTCGGAGTATGACGAATTTGGAGGTTTTCTTGATGGAAAGATATACGAGCACACATCGATCAAATAAATAAAATATTATGAGCTTATAAGAATATTGAGCATCACCACCTCCTATCAGCTTGAACTCTTAAGTGAAAACTAGTCCGATCTCTTGTAAGCTCACAACGAATTCAACATGTTATTAGGGTCAGTACCTCGTCCAACCCGAATCGGAAAGAAAGCATGGCTCATGATCAGTTTGATATTGAGCCCGAGTACGAAAGGAAATTGTCCGACTTGTTCCCTCCGTCCAAGATTGAAAAATGAATACCCGGCACGCGGTAAAGTGGACTACATTAGCACGTGAAGGCAGGTGTTGGTATATATGATCACACAGTAATCAAATAAAGATAAAAGTTACGCGATTTTTGAGTGAAAACGGATTCGATTTCGTATGAACTCTCTGTGTCTGTCTTCTAATTTCAAAGACTACGTCGCTTTTGAGAATCGGATGGAGAAATCTTATCCGGAATTTATGCCTCTCTTTTTCTTTCTTTTTTTGGGGGGGTTCACCTCCCTTGCTTTTCGTTTCGTAAATGAAACAGTTTGGTATTAGCTGTCGAGAGGAGGCACAAAGACGATCAAGGAAGAATCAAAACATGTGTCACAAAAACTACCTCTAGAGAACTGAACGTCTGCATCCCTTTTGATATCCCTCTGTTTTCACTCCTTGAACCTGAAAAATCGATTCTGCTCGATTTCACAGGACCCCACATGCAACATGGAAGATGACACGGGGGGTCAAGTCCATGGAAAATTTTCTGTGGCGCCGAGAAAGAACAACATTTCTCCACATCAAGACAGGTGGATAGGACATCAGCACTGCCCTTCACCCACATAAACAGCAATAGCAATAAACGGATAAGAGAATAGTGAGGTATCTCCGTCCCTCCTCGTAAATGAAATCGGAAACACTGGCTGGCTCCATGCATCCGTGACTTTGACCCTAGGTCCCCTGATCAGCAGTGGATCACTCTGAAGCATTTCTGCACTAATCTTTGGTGCTGAGATTTGGAAGGGGAAGCTGGAACAGAGAGAAAAAAAAAGGTTATTCATCTTCATCAGCTCATCCTCCACCTCCTAAAAGGCTAAAAAGAAGATTGAAGAGGACACGAGAGGAGGATATTGGCCCGGGCATCCTTCCATTATCAAGATTCCTTCGGACCGATTCTTGAAGAGGCGTGTGCCACTCTCATGCATCTCTGGGCACCCGTGCCCCGGGGGACCACACTGAAAGAACAACAACAATCGCCCATTTCTTCCCTCCTGGCTCTCCTATAAATAGAGGACTAACTCACGGAGCTTGGGGACATAGCGATCCACACAGATAGTTGAGAGAGAGAGAGTCTCCTGATACACATCCTCTGCCTAGTGCTCATCACAATGTCGGACAAGTGCGGGAGCTGCGACTGCGCTGACAAGAGCCAGTGCGTGTAAGTGTCTTCCTCCCCTCAGATACTCTCTCTCTCTCTCTCTCTCTTAATCCAGGTCTATCGAAGAATCTACCATCATTCTGAGATTTTCAGAGATAATATGGTGGAGTGCTGGGATAGTATCCTAGGCTGGAGATGGTGCATGCAAAATTGGGAACCTGTTTTTGATCTTCAGCAAGAATTAGGAAGTACAAAGAGAGAGCTCGACAGTAGGAATGACTCTTTCAAGACTCTAATGGCTATAACTATGAGAGACACTGTACCCTCAAACTTTATACACGATATGCAAGTTCAAGCACTCTGTATGAACTATTGAATCGGAGAATATAGACAAATGGAATGGAAACCAACCTATAAGCTGTTGCTATTACTTTCATGCTATATTAGTCGCTGAAGCATCGGATGTTTTCTGGTTGCAGGAAGAAGGGAAGCAGCTACTCTGCTGATATTGTTGAGACTGAGAAGAGGTATTACTCTAGGATTGTTCTATAACAGTGATAGTATAATACCAAAAGCAACCAAAATATCAAATGGAACAGGATGCATAAATGGCCATGATGGTTGCCAATATGAAATTTAAAAGAGGATCTCTCTGATGAGCACTGATAAGCATATTTGGCTAACACAACTAACTATCGACTTGTAGTTACTTATGAGTAGGGTTTGAATGCTGCATATCAGCAACTAGTCTGGCAGAAAATTATAATCCATAGTTGGAAGATGGTATAATTTGATATTTTCTCTAGCAGTAAATCCATTAAGAAGCAAATTAACTTGTTTATCAAAATCAACTCTGATGTACCTTCACTTGGCAGCTACACCATCACTGACTATATGGACGCTCCAGCAGTGGAGAATGATGGCAAATGCAAGTGTGGGCCTAGCTGCACTTGCACAGCCTGCACCTGTGGCCACTGAGCTGATGAAATGATACTATGAGCAATAGGGTGTGATAGAGTCACGAATAATGTGACCGTTGTGTTTAAGTTTGTCGGTTGTGTCCACCCCTATCTTGTGCTGTTTGTGTCCTTCTATATAGATGCAATAAGATGGTCTGATATGAAAACTTGTTAGCCATTCAATTCCGCTTCCCCTGCCTTTACTGTTTTCTCATGGAACTTGGATTAAGAATTGTGAGTAGTGAATTGAGAGGGTATACAATGAGAGCTTGGTGCTTTGGAAGAAATTTAAGAAAAACCAAAGCAATTGCAAATTGAAAGAAAGATCTTCCAAGTAATCATAGCCAACAAAATTAATTCCAGGCAAGGACCAGCAAGGTCTAAAACCTCATCAATGAATATATAGCCGCAAAGCTGAATATACCCAATGAGGACAATAATAATTTCTTTGACAATCTAACAGTTTATGTTCCCAATAGTTATTAAGGGGCAAAACAATAGAAACTTAATAAGAGAGAACATTTAGAGTTACAACCAACCATTTAAGCAACCTTCTTAATCATCAACACCAAAGAAAAGAATCAAGTTAGTTCACCAGAATGTCATTTCAATGCTACTTATTTTACTTATATGACCTGAGACATGAAAAGGAAGTGACAAGCAAAGACGAAAGAGACGGTACACAAAAAAAGAAAGAGGAAGAAGAAGAAGAAGAAGAAGAAGAAGTTAATCTCCGAGTGTGTGTGTTCTCAACAATAGGGGGTCAATAGCATCTGTCAGATAGTATTCACTCAAAAAGTCAAGTTCCCACGGGCATCAATTAACAAAAGCCAAAGTACTTGTACTTTCCCCCAGCTTTGTTTCTGAATCTGCTGTATCATCAGTCTTCTGCGTCCCATTAGCACAAAACTACCTACTCCACAGATTCTCATCTTTCAGTTTATGAACTCAAATAGCTCCCTGATTTCAGACATTAAAGCCCTTTGCACGGAGGCTTTTAAGACGGGCCTCGATCAATTTCCCACAGGCATCTTCTCCATGCTGCACTACACATTCATCTCTAAGCCTTTTCGTTTCAGGGCAAGCACAACATATCTTCTTCTTTGCCTTTGACTCTAGGGATGAAGTTGCTATCGCCACAGAAATTTGGTTATCCTCTGATCCCATCATATCTAAGTTTGGAAGAGCAGTTCTTTTCACAGAAAAACAGCATATCCTTAAGTAAGCTGACTGCTAAGATCCACAAAGCTGTAAAGGAAAGAGGAAAACAGGGAGAACAAGATCAGAACGGGAAGACTCTTATACAACATGCGTTAACTCAACATGCACAATGAAGATCAACCGACAAAAACGTGCATGGAAATTAACAGACAGACGCACTCAGTCACATCTCTGATCTCTCTGCGAACACATATACAAGGAATTTTCCCATTTCTGCTTGAGCTCAGAAACTTATGCAACAACAGAGCGTATACTCATAATGACCAATAACTGATTAGGAAAATAAAACATACATATGCACAGAGAGAGAGAGAGAGAGAGAGAGAGAGAGAGAGAGAGAGAGAGCGCTCTTACATGCCGAGCTTATGCGCTGAGGAGAAACAGAAGAGGCCGACCTTCTCAAGTGACGGACCAGGCGGGGAAGGAGGAGGAGAAGGAGAACTGTAGATTCTGGCTTAGATTCCCGCGTATATGGGAAACAACAAGCACCGGCTGTCGACTGATTTGCGTGGTTCTTTGTTCATGGAGGTTGGGTGATTGAAAATTCTCAAAAAAAAAAAAAAATAAGTTGGACCGGATCAAAATTAATTAAAATATGAGTTTTTATATTAATAGATCGAATAATATATCTAATAAATAATTATAATAATATGTAATTTATAATTATAAATTAAAATACAATATACTAAATACTAACTTTAAATTTTAAAAT
>CXYZ01003051.1:2324318-2350842 GCA_900006705.1 Sonneratia caseolaris
TTTATTATAATATTTAAATTCATCTAAAAATATAAATTTAAATATAATATAATAAGATATGACATTAATATTTTTCTAAATAGATACCGAGATTGATTACACTATTTTTTAAAATAATTTTTAATTCAACCAGTTAGTTAGACTATCGATTCAATTAAATTTGACGGTTAAATCCAGAAATAGCCAAATTAGATAGATCTGATTAAATTTAAAGTGCATTTGAATTAATTAAGTAAATCGGACTGAATTACTATCTGATTCCTTGTTAAATCGGTTCATCTCACTAATCCGGTTCAATTTTTAAAACTATAATTCAAATTTCCGCTGGATGAATAGATCCAATCAAGGTTGGCATAAAAGGAAATAGATCCAATTAATTATGATGGCTATCAATAAGACCCCTCTTACGGTTCCATCCAATAATGGTATCTTGCCATGGGCTGTATGGGACATGAGTTCGATCCAAAAGGCACAAGCATCGCACAATGGCAGTTGATTGACCCTCCTAATCGATTGACAAGTGAGAGATGAAAGTGCAAGGCTTCAAGCAATTCCAGAAGGATCTTCGTGACTAGAGAGAGAGGAATCCTGTTCACGACCTAGATCTAACCTTGGTACATCAGCATAGCTCACCCTTTTTGTTTATGTTTGGCCAGACGATACTAAACTTCTAGTGAAATGAACACAGGATTACTAATCTGAGATCAAAATGGAGAGAACTTGCACGTTCCATGCACATGGAAAACGATGGAGACTTCAAAAATTTTCAGACACTGGTTGGAAATTATTCAGATCCAAAACCGTATATACAGAGAAAGGAAGAAAAGAATAGATATGGACAATTTTCCATAGAACAAAATTTCCGAGCTTCCACCTAACTAAAAGTTCAACCTAAGGCCTGTGAAAGAATCCACTGTGCGTATAAATTGAATCATAGGGGAAGAACCAAGGAATTATGGATTACTTCTCAGGATGGAAAGGAATTTAGAACACGATCTTGTCCCTACCTCCACCCAAAATTACCTTCCGGTGCCTCCTTGAGCTCGGTTTCCTCTCCCCCCTACTGCGCTTGCTCATGCTCTTCTTGGGAGGCGGCCGACCAGGTGTGGTTGATACTGGTAGAACTATTCGAGGACGAACCCTGGGAATGACTGGAGGAGACATTTGCTCCAATAGATCTCTATGGTATGCCTGTTATAAAACAAATTGCACGCGTTTATACAAACATGTGAAAGTCAGCCTAGCAGAGATCGGACTAATGACATATCAGGGTGGTTGGATACCGCTTGATCTTGAAGAAAGTAGAAGACGGCATGGCATGCAGTGGAAACTAAAATTAACATTAGAGTTGCCGGGAAAATGAGGGCTCTGAATGCAAGAAACACGTACCTGTATCACAAAGTTGCGTCTCTCACAGTCCAAAAACATGCTGACGGTCCAGTTGACTTTCACAGCTATCTTGTCTCTCACAGTGGAAAAGCTCAGCTGATCTCTGGAAGTGAATCGATCAACTTCATTGAACCATAGGCAGGTAAAAAGATTTGTGATGGGAATGTGTTCCCTTATGATAACACACCCCTCAGGAACATCTGTAGAAGTCAGAACCATACGTAAACTTTGATCTTCAGAAAAGGATAAGCAAGCCAAACAAATATATACATGCCATAATATTCACTTGCATCTAATGCAACATACACATACCACTAGTTATTGGAAGCTTGGCCTCAGAATATGGAGTCAAACCCTCTTTTCTGTAAAAACCTATCTGGAAATCAATGGAGAAATTGTCATACTTTCCAGCTGCTTTGTTAGCTTCAGCCTCGTCAAATACATCAAAACGCCGGTAGTGTCTTGATATCGCAAAACTAGCATTCTGCCGCCACAGGAACCTGACAAATGGAACAACTATTAAATGTTCTTCTAAAGTACGCCCCACAAATAATATAAAAAATGACTCCAATGTATCACATA
This sequence comes from Sonneratia caseolaris, assembly GCA_900006705.1. Lineage (NCBI taxonomy): Eukaryota > Viridiplantae > Streptophyta > Magnoliopsida > Myrtales > Lythraceae > Sonneratia > Sonneratia caseolaris. The sequence continues at coordinate 2,326,290 of CXYZ01003051.1, forward strand.
CAGCAGTATGTTCTGCTCCCTGAAAAAGAAAGCTAATAATACCAATCTGCATTTGTCATGTACATATATTCACTTACCTATCTGGAGTCACATTGCATACAACGCATATATATATATATATACATCATATACTCATGTATACAACAGAACAAAGAATAAATTATTTATGTATGTTACTGGACTATTAATATGGAATTACAGTCTAAAAATCTAGGTTTGAATTCCTTAGTTCATGAAACATCTTGTAGGCATACATATCAAAAGATGTTACCAACCTCTCAAGAACTTGATATGGGTCCACAACAAGCTCAAGTTTTCCATCAATCCATATGGAATATCTTACATTTGGGAAGAGCCTGTGAAGTAATAGCTTTGGTACCTGCAAGATATGCACTGCCAGCTAAACAAAAATAGCAACTTTTGTCCCTGTTAAATTTGTGACCATCCTTTTTAGACAGCATACACATCTTAGGATATTGAGCTACCCACCTAATTTGCAATAATAATGCAGTAAGAAGGCAACTATTACGTCATTTTATACTAGTCTTCCTCTTCTACATCAAAACGTATATTATGATCATTTGAGGGAACAGCATAGCAGAGAGAGAGAGAAACCTTTATCTGAACAAAATTTAACGGAGAGATGGAAGAAAATGGTATGCTGATTAAAAATAGCACAAGTACCTTTCCATTTCGTCTTGCATCTGAGAAGGGGGTGTTATGTACGACAATAATTTTCCACAGTCCAACCCTCATATTGCTATCCAAAACACTACTGTTTTTCATGTATGCTTCTGTCTCTTCGTCAATAAACATAAAAAAAGGAACGTTTTTCCTGGATGCTTCACTGGTGTTCTTAGGCTGTTGTATGACATCATAATTCCCTGAAATGCATTAGTAAATTAAAAGGCAATCTGAAGATAGACAAAGTCTGATTCTATGATTAACCAAAAAGGGTATATTACCAAATATGCCTGATGCCACAATAACATCGTAAGACTTTTCCATCTCCACAAGGTCAGCTTCATCAATATCAAATCCAGTCTGGCGACCAGGTTTGCTTCCGTTAACAAATCTGATGAGATTGGGAAGAAAAACATGGATTCAGCCACAAAATGGTGATAAAAGACTATCATAATCACTGAGGAGCAACAAAGCCTGCCATCTTTGTGATAATTGATTGGTGCACAGGATAATAACCTACCCACAATGCACTTTCATTGACTCTTTTATGTCAAATGAATCATTCCGCTCCTCCAAAGAAGGATATCCTCCAAAATATGAGCCTCCATGTGGTTCAACTTTCATGGGATTTTCATCGTGAATGTATGTCAAGTTTTTGAGCACTGGAGATAGCGTTGGGGAGTTTGGCATGCTAGATATAGCATCTTCCACAGGAAGGTAGCATACTGGACATGCTGAAAGAAAAGAACAGGAAAAATAAGAGGTGAAGGAGTCTAGTTCAATCCATTTTCTGTCTGATGGAAGAAAAGATAGACTTAGCCTCAATATTATCTGACAGCGGAAAATAACTGACAACTTACGTCGGTGTCCAATCCGCTTTCTATTGGGAGGAGGTGGGGGAGGAAATGCAAAATTTTCACAATGCTGGCCCAGTGGAGAGGCATGCTCTACTGGGGTTGAACTTGAAGAAGTCACATGCGGACGAGAATGAACATGAGGTCGGGCACGAGGGTGTGGATGATGTGGAACTGGAATATGACCTCTATTTCCATCATTTTGGGAAACAGTCTTCCTTCTAGAAGAACTTCTATCTCTTTTTGTATCTTCAGCTCTTATAGAGGGTGGCGTTGGAAATTGCCGTGACACCTTCCCACTGAGCAATCTTGCATTTTCAATGTGTTGAACAATATTTTGTACATTGCTTTCTGCCAATTGGGACGGAAAGCACGCAGAAACAGTGATAGATCGTTTTTCAGAAGAACATACAGCAAAATCAAACAAAGGCAAGGCTTTTTTTTCTGGAAAAGAATTTGGGTTAAATATCTGAAACCTTACTTGTTGAACAGAAATTTGGGCAGCTTTCTATTTGTGGGTCAGACAATTCTAGAAATCATGAAACTTATCTAGAAAAGTGGAAACATTCTGCTTGCAAGAGTGGGTTAATCTTGTGGTACCCAATTTCATCACGTTGTGAATTATGTTATGAAAAGAACATTTTTGAATATCATAAGATGCTACCCCTCATCAGTTCAATCTCCTCTACCAAATCAAAGTTCGAACTTTCCATGCCGCTTCATAACCAGTGAAACAGACAGAATTCAACTAGCGACGTTTAAAAGTTTCCGCTCACACTCCTGTATAGAATGCAATAATTGAACTCTGATTTCAACAACTGACAGTAACCGGCGCAAAAACAATCATCATCTTGAACGCACACGAAGGAGGAACCAAACCTTTATTGACCGTGAAGGATCCGAAGACGAAAACGAGGAGAGCGAGGACGACAAGCATCAGCATTGCAACCTTCCGCCGCCCTAAATACCGGCAGAGAAGAGAGAGGAACCTCTCCTTCTCCCTCGAACTAGAGAGTGCCATCTTCGAAGGCTTACGCAGCAATCCAGACTGGCTGTGCGAGACACCATTCGGAAAATGAGGATGCTGCAACGATCCATAGCTCCCGGTGCGAAGCCCGATCGACGCTCCACTCATGCCTCAGCACCGAACAGCCGGCAATTCATTCATCTCCCTCCCCGACCTCCGATTCGCTCCCGTATCCGGACGTGAACCCACACTTTGCCTCCCACCTAAAATCGGATAGCTCCGCTTCGATTGACCGAATCAACAAACAACAACGATGGCGGATACGATTCGAAGAACTCAGAAGCGAATCAAATCTTCCCCACTCCCTCGCCCGCGATCCTGCAGCTCACCTAAGCAGATCGCAATTGGAGATTTAGAAAATTCACTATTTGGGTTAATATTATATCACATTTTAAATATATTTTGTTTTTTAAAAATATTGTCCTCTACTGTAGATTTGACGGTGTATTTCAGATGGGATCTGCCGTATCATATCTGTATCCCAGCCAAGTATAGCCGCTTGAGGTCAACCGTAATATATATATTATATTTGGATAAGTTTGTGTACATATGCAATTTAACTTTCATTTTCGTAGGTTTTTTTTATTTCAATTGTATTCGATATTATAGTAACTAGTTAATTTAATGATTATATATTATTTAGTTGAAACATGATATTAATAAAATAATTAATTTTTATAATTAAAAATAATAATTTAAAGCTTTTTTCAATCCACGTGTAATCAATTCAAAATTAGTCTTTTTAAATAATAAGAATAAAATATATATTTCCTTAATTGTGATATTTTTAGAAATTTAAATATGGGAATTTTGCCAAATAAGGTTTGAGGTGTGCTGCCCCCTTTCAAATTTAGCTTGCATGCTTGTGTGTTTCCAACTGCGCATAATGTATAGATGTGTTGCGATCAAATTTGATAGAGTCAAGGATCACATATTATCGGAGTGTACGTGCAATTGGAATTGAATTTTTACACAATGTGTAGCTTGGTGTAAGAAAGCATTTTATATAGAGTAGCACATCTTCCATTTTCTTTATTTATCTAATAATTAATATTTTTATAATTTATTTAATATCTGTTAGTCTCTTAATAATTTTGAAATTAAGGCTTATAATTTTTTTATATAATAATTATACCAGTTAGGGCTGAAAATGGTTTTGACAGAACGGTTTTCTTACCAAATTATCAACCTTGACTTTTCCTATTCGAGTTTTTCAAGAAGAAAAAATCATACGAAAACTATTTAAGATGATAAAAAAAAATCACTCCGTAGCAGTTGAGGCATTTTTTTTTTGTTTTTTGGGCCCTAACCCTTGATATAAAATTATAATTAGAATATATTATATAGAAACAGTGAAGGAATGAAATTAAGTTTGAATAATGATGTAATAATTGAGAGTGAATTTGCATAATTAAAAATTAATTTATGATAATATTAAATGTATAATTATGGAAATGAATCACAAAAATTAATATTAAATACAGGATAGTGCGGTTTTACTATGAGGGCTCTCTCTCTCTCTCTCTCTCTCTCTCTCTCTCTCTCTCTCTCTCATATTACTATTGGCAACTGCTCACTCAACTCCTCCGGTCGCTCATGGGCACTCCTTGACCGGGCCACTCACTGGCGTTCCTTCGCCAGGCCGCTTGTGGCAACTCGTCTAGGCCACTTGTCGGTGCTATTTCACTCTCCTGGTTGCCCTCTTCAACAGGGGCTTTGTCTTTGTTGCTGTCTTCGTTGGGGGCTTTCTTTTTTGAGCCACTTGACCAACCCAAGGTGTAAAATCCGTCAGGTTTGCTTTATTGCCTCGGATCTGAGATCTATTGCAACACTACTACTGTGAAGCAACAGTAGCTCAAGGACGTGAACTAGGTGAGCTCGTCTAAAACTTAGGAATGGAACTTCTCCACGAGTGAAGATCTGTTATCACAAAACCCTATTAGTCAATTTTAGTGGAAATTGTTATTGCTTAGTATTGTGGTTGATTGGTAGCGTGATTTCTTATGTTTATTCATTGATTTTGCTGTTGCTTTTTCTTCTTTGGTGTTGTTACCTTTTTGGTATTGTGATTTTGGTTCCATTTGGTCTATGGTTGAAGCAAGAAATTACTGCAGGAAAATAACCAACAAAGAAGGTAAAGGAGGGATCTTTGGGATCCATTTAGAATTTATTGACTCATCTTCCCTTGAAATCGAGCCACATAACTTACTTGATTCCTCTGGATAGCTTTCTAAAAGATTTAAAAGGCTTAAAGTTAACTTGACTCTAGTGAACTTATTTCAGGGTTGTAGTCCTCTAAATTAGTGAATGACTCATTCACATAGAACTCTGAGACTCGTGTTGCCAGTTGTCTCTAGATATGTATAGTGATATGTAAAATTATTATAGGTCTCGTTGTATGGAACTGTAGAGAATTAAAAGGAAGCATCTACTTTACCGTGAATATCCCCGCTTGGAATTGTCGGGTGCCCCGACAGTTAGAGCTCTGAAAGCCCTATCTCGTAAATACAGTCCCCTTTTGATATTCTTAGCATAATCGAAAGTGGATCACCTGGGAATGCCAAGCTATAGCAAGATCATGCCAATTTGAAGATCTGTTAACTGTGGGTGCCTGGGGCCCTTATGAAAGGACTGTGTCTTCTCTGGAAAAAGGAAGCATAGGTAATTATGAATATATTTTAACATAATGGGTGGGTTAACGATATAACATTCACATAAATTTGATCATAATATATATATACAAAATGTCATAGGGGATCCGAATATATTTGACACAAAAAGATTTGAATATTTTCAGTCAGTGCCACTCGGGGTCTCATCGGATGTCAAGCACGTGAGAGATTTGGCACCAGAAATACTGTCGCAAATTGGACTAGAGGATAAGCTCGAACAAAGGAGGCTGGTGCTCGACTGTTCATAGGCAGGCGCACGCGGATTTCGTGAAAATATCGGGACTTTGGAGGGGTTAATCGGGAAATTCACGTGAGTAACCACCGGGATCCGGCCGATCGTGGGAGTTCAGTCGGCCTTCGGCTGACGCGGTTTCGATCTGTAGATGCCGATCGGTGTGCGTGGTCCCCCCCGAGATTTACGGACAGGCTTTCTACTGTGAAGCCCCGCTGGGCTCCAAGCGATAAAGGTAAGCATAGATAGAATTAATTGTACAAGATATTCTATACGATTTATCATTTTTCTTTATATTTAAAAATTTTTAATTTATACTTTGCTTTTCTTATAAATCACATAATTATTTGTTATATAATGAAATTATTATATATTATGTATTATTTTTTTAAGGAAACAACTCTTTCACTTGATAGGTTCCACAATAATTTTCTCACTTTATTTCATATTGAAATATAGTGATTTTTAACCCAATATGATAACTTAACTTGACTCAATATAGAGTTAAGTGGATTCAAGTTGAGTTATACTAAATTTGTATAATGTAATAATACATATTAATTTTATATAATTAAATATATTAATATATTTCACTTATTTAATTATGTGTATTATTTATCTAATCAATTATATATAATGTGTTAAAATTTATTTGGTGTGATAATTCCATCCTTATAATCTTATTATAAATATTTTAATTGAATTGTTATTATTACAGTATTAAATGTATTAATAGTGTACATATGTAATTTATATATTTAATTTATACTGGTTAAACAGATAGATTATATATTGAGGTGACATAAATTATCAGCCTTAAAATCATTAATTCGATATTTTTTCCAAATTTATATACTATAGTATGTGAAATTCAATAAATCTTAATTAATATTACAAAAATAATGCACGAGCTCCAAAAAAAACCTTACAAATTATAGAATTTTTAAATTTGAGAGGGTAGATAAAAATGTACGTAATTATTGTACCATAATTATGGTGATAATATTTGAGATATTTATTAATTTTTCAAAAGGGAGGCTTTGGAAAAAGAAAAAAAAAACAGAGGGAAATATACAACGGTCCCTTGAAAATGCCCAACATGATGTGTGGCTCTCTCTCTCTCTCTCTCTCTCTCTCTCTCTCTCTCTCTCTCATCCTCAACCGTCATTATGTTGTTGTTGCCCCAGCGGGCCACGCAGCACTAGGACATGGGCCATCGGTGGGCCCACAGTCCCCGGGGCTCCTAACCGCGGTGGGTCCCAGCGTTGTCGCGAAGAGGCCCGACACAGCCATGAATTCGACCGCTGGGCTTCTGCATTATTTAGACTGACTGCCTCGTAATTAATGGCTGGGGACGGCCGCTCTTACTTCTCCTCTCCATCGACTCGACGGATCATCTTGTACCGCTGGGGGGGTAAGGGAACAATTCTACCAGCCCAATAGTCGGGTGAAATCTCAATTATCAGATTCAATATAGTTACTATGAAGCCCCATAAACGTAGCAAATAATTAATATTTTCCTGATTCGATTTAATAACTCTTTAAAACGGGACATATGATCAACTGAATTATATGATTATATATATATATATTTTTTTTTCCTACTGAAAAGTTGCTTTTGGATTGGGAGACCTTAATCAGATGGTCAACATGGAGGACAAATGAGTCAATCTGATAAGTAATTTAAGTCAAGGGAAAGGGTGGCTTGATCCATTTCCATACTTTCCCCGAGTAGTTGTTGACTTACCCCACATGGAGTCATATATTGTTATTATCATAGATATTATTTGTTGGTTCATATACTCAAAAAATGATTCCACACTTAAAAAAGTACAACAATTACATCATCATGTCACTTTATTTAGTCAGTCAAAACGGCTTTATATGCTGGCATCACAATCAAAGACGGCAGGTTACAAATATTATTCCATTGCAATTGGATTAGTAGTTATTTTGATAGATTAAAAAAATGTGTGATTTACGGATCTAATATCTGATTGGAAAGGTCGATAAAATTTTTTCTAAAAATTTCGGTATAACTAGAGATTAGTTTCGAATTGTATTTTAATTAATTCGATAATATTGCATGGTGTAAAAAAATATACTATCAACATAAATAAGTGAAATTATTTTAATCAATCTTAAATTCAATTAAGACATCTCATTTAAATTTTACAAATTAAAAAATTTATTTTAAAATAATTTTATATTTTAATTAATTAATTTAATTCGAATATAAAATAATTAAAAATTTTAAATTTTAAATTTTCATGTCATTTATATTGGACAACTACTGTACAACTACTGCTGATATCAGACACATTACAGAACTAACCAAAGGGTAGCTTCTCTTCATAATGGATTTTTTTATAAAATAATTTAATTTCCGCAGATAATTAATTTGGGGAAATTGATTCGACTCCGCACTAGCCGCGCGTGGGAGAGCGGAAACGACAGAGAAAGGAGAATGTCTTTAAAAGGTCGCTCGGGGCTTCTTTTTCTCCTGTGTCCCCCGAGAAAAAGCTGCGCGAGTGCTATAATCACGCGCTCCGACAACTAAACTAAAATTTTACCTAAAAATCAGACAAATGATCATCTCTAATTAATAATTACTATTTTTTGTTATTTTATTATTTGTTTTTTTTTTTCTTCTCCTCAGATACAAAGCTCACTTGGTCACTCTACTTCTTCTCTCTACCTCCCTCCCCTCTCCCTTTCTCACTCCTCGTTGCCTCTGTTGCTCTACCTCTCTGTTTTCTCAGATCCGTGATCTGTGTCCAATCCAAAACCCTAGATCACGGTCCCGTAGGGCCCCAAAGTCCAACTAGGCGGTATTTTGTGCCTCTTGGCTCTGTCTCGGGTAGTTCGTGGATTCTGCAGCTGTATCAGGAATAGCCACTGTAGAGGCATTCTCATTCCGTTGTTTCTACACAGCATCGCGGAGCTTCCGGCGATTCCAAGGAGGTGAAGCGGTTCTTTGGTTGTTGATGCCCTTCATTTATCAAGTTCTGCCTCCTCATTGAGATCGCCAGCTTATTAGGGAGAAGCTCTGGACAGTTAAGGAGCGCGGAAATCGAAATTTTGGGGTCTGTTTTGCTTCCCATTCCGAGAATCTTCTAGCCCTCATTGAGCTGATTGTAGTTTTGCTTCACATGCATTGTTATATTTGGACTGCCGTGCTTCGATTGAATGTGCTTCATCAATAATTTGCCCCGGATTATCCTGTTCTGGGAAGTTGTTGAAGGTAACTTAGTGTGTTATGAGAGCGCTACTGGTGTCTTGAATTTCTGGTAGATGGGCTCGAGTTGTATGAGGTGGGTGTCTATTGCCAGTTAGTTTGGTCGCTCTCTGTATTTTTGGAAGTCTAGGTTTTGTTTAGCAATTTCAGGCATGCAGAAAGTTGATATCTTGTGAAATGCCTTGTGGAGGTAATTATTGATGCTAAAGAGGGTCTACCGTTGAGGTTGTGGGGGTGGTTTTGGTTCATAATGGGCTGTATTTGTTTCAAGCCATCTGCCATTGAAGATAGCAAGGAGAGCCCTCGAGTGCCTAGCAAGACCTCCTCAGACCTGCAGGCTTCAACGGAAGCACTGTCAAGGAGGGAAGAGGCCCGTCGTGCCAGGAATCAATACAGTAATGTGAGTGATGGGAGAGGAATGTTGATTGACAAACAAACAAATGGATCAGTAAGATTGCATGCTGACAGCTTAGAGAGGAATTGCGAGAAGATGGAACACATCGTTGCTCAACATCCTGCCATTGGCAGCATCCCAAAAGCTTCAGAGGGAGAGCAGGTTGCTGCAGGTTGGCCCCCTTGGCTTGCTGCAGTGGCCGGAGAGGCTATTAAGGGATGGTTGCCACGCCGTGCTGATTCCTTTGAGAAGCTTAATAAAGTATGCTTCTTGCTCTATTTTAATTGTATATTACCCTGATTTAGTACTGTATGCATAAATACTCTTTTTTTTCTGTCACTCTAGTTTCTTTGTGACTAAGCAATGCTCCTTGTCAAGTCCTTACACAACCAGTTTAGAGATAATCTATTTGTGGTCATTATAGTACAAGCAATTCTCTACATAAGGTGTGTAAAAACTATATTCTAGTATCTTATCTTTAATCTGGGTTATTATTGATGAATTGCTAATCTTACTCACTTTTGTGGTCATCTCTTTCTAAAAGACAAGATTTGCAATAGTTAAAAATTGGCTTCTGTGTATTGACTTCTCTGTTTGCAGATTGGCCAGGGAACTTACAGCAATGTCTACCGGGCTCGTGATCTTGATCAAAAGAAAATTGTTGCATTGAAGAAAGTAAGATTTGATAATCTGGAACCAGAAAGTGTGCGCTTTATGGCCAGAGAAATTCACATTTTACGCGGTCTTGATCATCCAAATATAATAAAGCTGGAAGGTCTGGTGACGTCAAGGATGTCTTGTAGCTTGTATCTTGTGTTTGAGTATATGGAGCATGATTTGGCTGGGTTGGCTTCACACCCTGGACTAGAATTTACAGAAGCTCAGGTGCTCATAAAAGCCCTGATTTGTTTGCTGTAATTTGGATTTTCCCTCAAGGCTTGCAATATCAAATAATTGCTCGTGCAATAAAATATGTGTGACTGCTTCATTGACAGGTCAAATGCTACATGCAACAACTCTTACATGGACTTGATCACTGTCACAGTCGTGGCATTTTGCACCGCGACATAAAGGGTTCCAACCTTCTGATAGACAATAATGGCATTCTGAAGATTGCAGACTTTGGATTGGCGAGTTTTTACGATCCTCATCAAAATCACCCATTGACAAGCCGTGTAGTGACTCTTTGGTACAGGCCACCAGAGCTTCTGCTGGGAGCCACCTACTATGGGACTGCCGTTGATCTCTGGAGTACAGGTTGCATAATCGCTGAATTATATTCTGGCAAGCCTATAATGCCTGGAAGAACAGAGGTACCATTCTTTAAGTTCTTATTACGGAAGATAGGATTCGATGTTATTCATGTACCCTAAAACTCTCTCTCTCTCTCTCTCACACACACACAGATGATATGAGATCTGTTTCTTTCTTCTGATGTAATGACCAAACTGAAATTTAGGATTCAAATCAAACATCTGCATAAGCATGCCATAACAAAGTCATACGTAATGCCTGTCATTCATAGAATGACCCATGAACACCATCAATTTGGTACTTGAGATTGGACTAACATTTTCAAGTGGTGCCTTTTTTTCCCCTTGGGGGATGATATGACTGAACTGTGTGTTTTAAACTCACACTCTCATTTTCAGTGAGCTGGATTTCTTGTAGTAATGAGTTTGAGGGGTGTCAATAGAAAAAGCACAAAGGGTTACTGCCCCCCATGTATGGATAAAAAAAGTCTCCAAGATGTTCCTGGAAAAAAAACCAATGTCTATTACATTTCCAAATAGATACAATTTTAGACTTTCTGATCTAGGAAATTGTACTTGTCTTTAATATTATTAGCCCTTTTATTGTAATATAGCTAACTTTTATGCTAATGGTTTGGCTCAGCAGGAAACTTTCCCATCCCGTTTGCTTTTATTAAAACATATTGACTTTAGCATTTGTGAATTTTCTGATGATGTAGAAATTTTTTGAAACATATAATGTAGAGCTCAATAGCGTGCAGCTTATGTCCTTTCTCATAGTGCCTGGGAAAACAGATTAGTGTTCTATTGTTTCTTTCTGGGAGTAGATGGTTTAAAAAGATGCGGTTACACTGGCTTTATTGATGCTCTAGCTTGCTTTTTTCATGTCTGTTGGTCTTTGCTTGTGGTTAGTGCTTAGAATGTTTCAACTGAAGAGAGTGAGACATATATCATTTCTTGTATCTTTTGATCGGCATGTCTTGTATTCAATGTGCTAATCTTTCTTTCCTTAAGGTGGAACAACTGCATAAGATTTTCAAACTTTGTGGCTCTCCTTCTGAGGATTATTGGAGAAAATCAAAGTTGCCTCATGCAACTATCTTTAAGCCTCAACAGCCTTATAGATCCTGTGTGGGGGAAACATTTAAGGATTTTCCTACACCAGCTCTTGATCTGGTTGAGACTTTACTTTCAATTGATCCTGCTGATCGTGGATCTGCAGCTTCTGCTCTCAAGAGTGAGGTAAGGGATTTACCAGGTGCTTTCAGTTTATAATTTCTTTAGTGGCAATAGCAATTCTTAGGGCAACTTTGTACTTTTCTTCCTTCTCATTCCATGGAAGTATGCATAATTGTTTTTTTTTTTTGCTCCCAGTTCTTCACTACAAAACCACTTCCATGTGATCCTTCTAGTTTGCCGAAGTATCCCCCGAGCAAAGAGTTTGATGCTAAATTACGGGATGAGGAAGCACGAGGGTAACTATTGTTATTGTTATAGTCTTGTCTAACTGCATTCGGCTGTTTAAACTGGCCGTATGCGGTTTTATATGTTGTGCCTAAAGCAACTTTTAAATATTAACTGGCAAGCGGTTTCCTTGTCATTTTTCAAAATTACAGATGGTCTATCCTCAAATATATGCATGTTAATTGGCATAGATGCTTACTTGTCTTTTACCCTAGGTCTGTGTTCAGGCAGCTGCTTTAATATTTAGTTGTCATCTACTATTAATACCCTAGAGATGAATTATTCTTGAAATGTTTTTTTAAAATTGCAGGTGAACTTATATGAAAATCTTACTATTAATTCTTACGTACTTCTGACATCCTGTTTCTCGACTTATTGTTAGACAAGGAGCAGCAGGAAATAGAGGTCAGCGACTTGACCTTGAAAGGAGGGGTGCTAGGGAGTCACGAGCCATCCCAGCGCCTGATGCCAATGCGGAATTGGTAGCTTCTATAAAGGTAGAAGGGATAACTTTGCTGCATATTCTTTCCATACATGTACTCTCTTAATGTGTTCTGCACATTTACAGTTTGAGAAATTTTTCAGATGACTTCCCTGTTAAGGATTTCCATTGTGTGGATTTTGAAGAAATTACATGTTGAACTGGTCTCTATTTTTTGTATATTTACATCAAAATGTCTCATCTTGCCTTTCCAGAAGAGACAACATCATTCTAATTCTAAGAGCCGAAGCGAGAAGTTTAATCCTCACCCAGAAGAAGTAGCTTCTGGCTTTCCAATTGATCCTCCAAGACCTTCACAAGCAGCAGAAGCTAGCATTGACCCTCCAGGCCCTCCCCATAACAGAGCCTCTCACTCCGGTCCTCTTGCTAATCGAGCAGCATGGGCAAAAGAAGTGAAAAAACTAGATAATAAAATTTCATCTGGGGCTCATAAAGTTTCTTCAGGTGTACTGACAGGAATGGATTTGCCTTCTGATGATAGAAAGGAGCGATCCACTACTTTGCAGCATGAAGTGCCGAAACTAATTGGGAGGTTCCCAGGATCATTCAAGGAGACCTCGGAATTATTGATAAAAGATCAGAGGCATCCCATGCAGGGAGGGTTCCGTTTCCACAATAAGGGAGAGGGAAGAACCAGCAATAAGGATCCAATTCTTGTAAGTAGTCCTACTTCTGCTTTAGCTTCTTGTTCATGTTTATCTTCTAAAAATATAGGTCAGTTATTCTCAGTTTTTTTTTTGTCCCTTACATCTCAAGAACATTTTGATAGTTCTCTAGTTGAGGTCTATTGGCGCATCTAGTGAATGTTGCCGCTTCTTCCTCATAAAATTTCCCGAGCTTGTTTCTGTAAGCAAAAATTTGCTAACGGCTCCAGTTGGAGAAGATTCGTGGATCTGTGATTAATGTGATTCTGTCAATATCCAGCAGGGTTATGGGTCCAAGGGCCACAAGATTCACTACTCGGGCCCATTACTTGTACCATCAGGTAACATGGATCAAATGCTGAAGGACCAGGATCGCCACATCCAAGAAGCTGTCAGAAGAGCTAGGCTAGACAAGGCAAAAGCCCGGAAAGCCCAAGGCCAGCTATCAGCTACTTCGTTGTTTGTCTCAGGCCGCTGATTGATTGAAAGAAGAGGAACTGCATGAAACTGTGGCAAGTGATGTGGGGGTTGTCATTTTAGAGGCGCTTGGGCCAGCCGTAGTTATTGAATGGGAGGAAAAGTTTCTGTATATGAACTTGGGAATTGCTGCAGGTGAGTACTATTCCTGGTGCCCAAGTCAGCATGGTCCAATGATCGATCGCACGCTGTAATTTGCAGTTTTAACACGGTCTGATGTCTCTGGATGTGCGAATGTAAAGTGTCGGCAAACGGGGGTTCATTCTTGTAAGGGGCAATCGGGCAGGCATAAACCACTTGGTCAGAATATGTAATTCATCTTAGAGCATTGAGAAGCTACTCTTATTTTTAAGTAGCTATTCTTCATCTGCTCCCTGGTTGCTGCTTTTTAGCCCTCTTTCATCTCGGTTTATTACGTGAACCCTTGGTCTACCCACACCAGTTGAATTAAGCTGAACTGATGCGTGTCCCACGAAAATGTAATGCCTTTTCTGATGCTGCTCCCATATTCCGGCACAGGTAAAATAGCTCTTCACAGAAGAAGCCTATGATTGTCCCTCTGCAAACGTAATGTCTTTACCGTGGAGTATGATACGAAGATGTCTCTTAACCCCTTTGTTGAGCCAAACATGTATGCTAAAGCTTGGAAAACAACTTTTCCATACGTACCATAGATGAACTTAATACAGGGGATGTTAAAATAAGTAAAGTCCTCATGGAAATGAAAGAACGTGTGAGGAGTGTGTGCACCACGGGTCAATCGGACATATCGACTACGGATCCATCAGCTTTTCTACTGCTGATGATGCTTCTGTCAAGCTGCGGAGAATCTCAATCAGAGAATGCTACTGTCACATTTATAACTATGGTGGGTCACCACAGGAATTTAAAGTTCCTCACGTCTTCTGACTTCGGTGGATCACCATTTTCCCTTCTTACTTGGGATGCTATTGCAGGGCGCAAGTACTGCTATAGTCAAGACCAACGCCAATATCTCTGCTCTGTTCAGCTTGCCCATGGATCGGGTCAGCCACAAACGTTTGGTTAATCTGATCGTATGATTTACTACCACGATCTCTGAAACTCAAGATTTCATCTATGCCACTTGAATCAGAAATAGCAAGACTAGTAATGATATGAAGTTTGCAGATTCGATCTAGTCTCTTCATTGATTGACAACACACTCGAGCAGCGGATACATTCATATCCCAATGTCCACCGCTATTCCTTTAACGAGGAACCTCTATTTCAGCATTGGCGGGACAATGGGTCTCCCTCGCGTTTCAGGACAGGAGACCCATTGTCTCCACTTTTTCCTGAGGCAAAACACAAGCAATCTCTAGGGAACGGTATAAGGATTTATTGCATATATATTGCATTAAATAAGTACAACTGCATGAACACAAGTTCCTGGCAAACAAAAGTGCGCACTCAGCTAAAATTTTACTCAAAACTCCAATAGCAGCTTTATTTTACTGAGTCCAACCACTGATAGACCATCAGCAGCATAAGCTGAGCAGCCGCAGAATTGCTACGATCTCCTTCCTTCTATAGAGGATGAGAAACAATTCCAGTTCCAATTATCTTTCTCAAGACTTCAATCTTGGTAAGCAAAAACAAGAATAATTTTCCTATGACTGGTCTATGTACACTGATTCTGACCAAGTTTCGCCGCCAAAACTACCCTATCTATGAGCACACGGAGCCTCTTAGCCCCAGGTCCAGGTCTTAGCTTGTTGGGGTTCTTGACCTCTGAGCACTTGGGCTTTCCAGTGCACCAACTTCCAGGGGTGAAGCCCCCCTTCTTCCGTCTCAGCAGCTCCTTGTCGATCTTATCAAGGACTGGATCGTCCCGCTTGAACTTCCGGGCAAAGGCAGCCCCGCTTGCTATCATCTTATCCGTGTCATTGAGGGTGAGGGTGTGTGGGTGCTGCCTTGGGGGAATATCCCATGAGATGTAATGCAAGTCATGGTTCACTGCTGTCTTAGCAAACTCAGGAGCATTGCAAATGACTGTATGGAAGTAGCCTTCAGGGGAGGAGACAAAGTTTGTATAGTACATGAGGAGGGTGCGAGGTAGATTGTCCCAGCCCCAGATGAAGTATTCCACGAATGAGCGAGTGAGAACCATCCATGCAGAGCCTGCAAAGGAGCAGGATATGTGATATAAAAGACTGAAGACCAGCCAAAATAACAAATCCAATTTTCAGTATTCTTACAATGAAATTAAAAAAAAAAAAAGAAAACTAGCTTGTATGATTCCGTAATAGGCCACATCTTGTAAATTGCAATCCAAGAAATATTTGTTATCAAATGTTTTACAAAAAAACCAGTAAAACGAAAACTGGAACAGTGAACTTAATATTTCCCCTCCAAAGTTATTTGGTTTCTCTAAAGAAGAATCATTTTCAGGAAGAAGAAGCTATATTACCCAAAAAAGGAAAGAAAATCAAGCAGCAACATGGGAATAACTGATGGTAGCAACTTCTATCTACTTAAAAAAAACTAACATGATCATTGCTGAAACTGGGTATGACAATTTATGATTTTGCATGTCTCACAGTGACGAATGCAAAATAGTAACTGCAGAACAAGAACTTCCTGACATCATAGAATGAAACCATGGCCAGCTTGTTGAAGTGAAATGATACCAGCAAAAACCAGTGAGTTACTAAAAATGCAAAATTAAATAACAAATTATATCCTTAAGACAAAGTAAGCCTTTAAATTTCAGGTCATGACAATTTTCTGATGTGTCCATATTCACACAGGTGGGAAAGAAAAAATGCTCGGCATCCATAGAGTACAAAGACTGCTTTTTTTTAAGTAATACTGACCAGTGAACAACTTAAATGCTGTAGGCAAAGCTCTCCTTGGTGAGACCCAGAATACATTGGATTTTGTTGTCAAGTATAAACCAGGATCCACCATCAAAGGCATCGCCCGCTTATCCCTGCCCAAGTCATCAAATGTAACTATCATTCCTTCCATGAAAGTTGAATTAGCCGATCATATGTCAGGCTCCATTTACTTCTGGTCCAATTTCAATTTTAATTAGCAAACAAAAGGAAAACAGGGGAACTGAAGTTGGATCTTTTGTTCTTTACAAGATGTTTTTAACCTAAACTTTGATAAAGTGAATTGCCAACATCTTTTCCTTCTATGGAAACAGGGACACCTTCCTTACTCTCCAAAACCAAACAGGAACCAACAATTTCAGATCAAATATATAGATTGTAGGGAGATAGAGATGGCTGGCTCACTCTTTCCACCCTAAATGGCTTGTGTGCTCAATAAAGTTCAGGTCTCGATCTAGACCCGAGAATATCGACATCAGATCTACACAGTCAACAGATTAATCAATCCAACTGTTGATTTAGCAGCAAATTAAAACACTTCAATACCATACCAATGAAACTAGAAAGACATATTACAGACTATAGACTAACCGTCTTGAGTCACCAGAGGATAATCAGATGCACTGAGGTTAATAAACCAGTCCCAATCTTTACTCTTCTTGAGGAGAATGGCACAGGCATGAAGAGTATTAGCAACCATTGTGGGCCCTGTGTAGGTGACCATGTTTGCCTTAGTGGTCATGTGAACGTTTCCGACCTTTGAAAACATGGGATCCTTCTCGACCCTGGAGGCAAGTTCCAGTCTTTCCTCTACAGGTGACTCGACGTCCAGATGCACAACATATTGATTCATCGGGTGATAAAGTGCCCGAAGAGTTCTCCACAGCTTCTCTAAATCTCCTTTCGAACCAGAAACCAAGTACGCGAAGCGGGGAATTTGTACACTGGGAGGAGGTGGGGATTTTAAAACCTTTGCCTCAGCAAACTCCGCAACTGATTGATTAGTTGGGAGGCGAGATGGGATTCTAGAGAATATTGCATTGATAGAATGGAGTGAAGATACAAGACCCATGTTGAAGGACGTGGCCAAAAGGAATATGCACATAAGGGAGCTCATGATAAGTGGCAACACCCATCTCTTCTCCATGTTTAACGACCCCATTGCAAGAAGCTTTCATGGGATCCAATTCATAGCCCTCAGAACTCAAACCTGTCAAGCAGCTGAACTGGGACTTTCGAAATTGGGATGAGCAGCAAATTGAACAACCAGCAGTCCTTTGAATAGAAGCCCGAGCCTTCTACAGGGGAGGCGTTCAAATCTAAACCGTCAAACTTGGCTGTTAATCTATTCCAAGATGCAAAAGGAGACTGGGAACCTGTTAGAATATCAGAAATGAATAATTTGCTTGAAAGAGAAGGTACAAACATTGAAATGGAAGGTGTTTATTAAAATAACTTGGGGAGAATAAATATAAAATATCATCAAAGACAAAACTCACATAAAGAAAATCGACACAAGGAATCAAATAAATAAAAAAAGAAATCAATTGAATCCCTGCCGTGAGCTCGCTAAATAACATATAATTTTCAGACAAATACATCGATAATGGCAACATTCGCAATGCCAAATCTTTAATAGAAACATGGAATCAGTTGGCTCGAAGAAAGTGAAATGTTGGGATGAGACCAATTCACATTCATGGAATCAACAAGAGCCCGTGTGGACACACATGCGAGAACAGGAGACCCCAATTAAAGAAGCCAAAAACCCAGATCCAAAATCAGGACTTTCCATCGACCCAGTTCAAGTTCATGAAAGAAGAACAAATCCCACGAATCATTACAGCTGAAGATGAACTCAAAGATGAATCTCTGCCTAGTTTGACAAATAGAAGTGGAGCGCAAAAACAGAAACTTACAGCGGGATCTGGGGCAATCGGGCCAAATAGGAACAGGTACGCAGGGGGGGGTATATAATGAACGTTAAATGAAAACAAAGGAAAGAGGAAGATGAGATGGAGTGGAACGAAGATGGGCAGAGAGGCGAAGATAAGCGTGGGTGGGGCGAAAAAATGGCAAAAAAAAAAAGTACCTAGTTTTGTGCAGAGCAGAGGAAGATAAAGGGCCGTGAGAGCACGTTTGTTGAGCACGTCCGCTCGGAGAAAGTGGCACGGTTGGACCAATGAATGCCTCTTTTCTTGGAATTAAATTATTTTTGGAACCCTTTTTTTTTTTGCCTCGTCACCAAATTTCCTGTATTTCTTATTTATTTATGAGCCATCTGCATGAATAAATTTTTCAGCTTACTTATCCTATATTTAGAAACTTGCAAGATTTAGAAACTCGCAAGATTAAGGGAGATTCGACGTTGATCTTTCATTAAAAAAAACTTTTTGGGAGTAATCAAGGTAAGTAAATTTTTTTTATTCACAATAATTAAACTTAATACTTATTTGAGAGAGGTACACGTGATATAACACATCTATCTTAGTTAAGGATAAGAACATTTTATTGATAATATTCTAGTTAAAATTTTATTTTTATTTTAAAAAGCCGATGGAAGTGAATATATTGATATAATTATATATATTGATTTTTTAATGAATATCTTTTAGTAAAAAGAAGAGAAAAGAAAAAAAAAATCTGTCCCACACTTAAAAGGTTACAAAGTCATGGACACTCACAAGTGCTAGGATGACAACGGCCACCGACAACGCGGGCTGATGTAGCACTACTGCAAATGTGAAAAACACACTGGCACGATGATTTTATCCTGTCTCTTTTTTATTATTATCATCGGTAAGGATTTTATCTCGTATAAAATCTCGATAAGCTAACGCGGACCGACTCACCCACGGTCCAACCCAACCGGGCAAGTTCTTAGTATAATTTTTCCCCTCTGAGCGGGACTCCGTATCGTACGGCAACATTCCTACAAAAAAGAATAATATAATCCGCCGGTCGAGGGAGAGCTTCCATCATCGCCTGACAACGCGACGTCGTCTCCTCTCCTCGGAACAATTCCTACACCTTGCATTGATTCCTGGCCGTCCGATCGAAGCGCGGGTCCCGGGGGCAGCCCGCGTGGGCTCAAATCAAATGATAGGCTGGATTCGGTTGGATTGACTCGGGGGCCTGTTAGTGGGCCGGAAAAAGTCACTTCCCACCTTTGGGCCTCATTTTGGTTGTGGGCCTCTGATTATGCCGGAGACGACGTCGTTTCCTGACCCTTGGAGTCGTATACGGGTCATAGTTTTTAGGCCACTCAACTCAGCAGTGCGAGAGCCGTGTCAGAGTTTCACGCGACACGTGTTTGAAAGTCAGAGTTCAGAAGGATAACGCGCTGCAAATTAAGCGGTTCGGGGAGGGCACTTCTGTAAATCCGTGATTCACTCGGCGTTGTAAATATCGACGCACATTGATTGGGTGCGGTGGGCGTGACTGTCCCTAGCTGCAACCGCTCGGGACATGACAAACCGAGAAAGGTGGCTATCTTAATCTTGTTGCCAAACATCCCACCAAATTAGTACATAAATTAGAGTCAGTCAATCAATCAACGTTCCAGGCTTGAAAACGTCCTTAAGTTTATGGTCTCCGCCACTAATCCCCTCTCCATCCATTCGTGTAGGGTTTATTTAATATTTTTAACTTTTTAATAATTAAAAAATTATAATAATTTTCCACGATCAGATAATAATTGGTTGGAAGTCAAAAGTACTGCACAAAACTTTTTCTTATGACTCATTTAAAATGTATTTTAAAATTAGTTTATAATTGAATTAAGAAACATAGAAAATACATAGAAAGCAAAATCATCCCAACTTTGGGTGTACATGTAACTCCGGCGGCACAGATATTCTGTCAGGCTCACAAATGGCAACAGGGGAAAAAAAGGAAAAAAAAAGAGTAAAAATGAGAAAAAATAATCTTCCATAATAATAAAAAAGAAAGAAAGGAGAAGAGAAAATAGAAAACCTGTTTTCCACCAGTTGCAGCTCCGAACTACAAAACCGGCAGTCCGACGTTTTTCCATTTACTCCTCTCCCGGAAATTGAGGGGAAAGCAAAAAAGAAAGTGGAAAATGAGAAGGGAAAACAAGAAATACTCTGTTCGTCTCTATCTTCCTCCCTATTCCTGTCCGTGTAAACTCTCTCTTCGTCTCTCTCTCTCTCTCTGATCCCACTTGGAAAGGAGAGAGACTCCGTGGGCACTCTTGGGGGTGAGAGAGAAAGGAAAGGGTAGACGAGATCTGACCCCCTCCATCCAGCTTTTAGGGGTTTCTTCCCTCTCCATCGAAATCTTGAAGGTCCTCCTCATTGGAAGGGACTTCCTTTGAATCTGTCTCTTGCCCCTTCTCTCTCTTGCTTCCGGTAAGAACTGTGCCCTTCAACATTTGTTCACTGAACCGCCAGTATTTCTGGGAAAAGGATCCGTGAGCCCTGTTTTCTTGTAATTGTTTCCGATCTTTCTTAATGATCTATCCACGTCTCGGTTGATCGCTCGAGGTGAAGATTAGTCAAGAGGAATTTTTTGGCCGATTGCACATGTTGGTTTGTAGATTGTCGTATGATTGGCTTGCAATTGTTCATATTGGCTCGTGTTCTAAAATTCCAGTTTTGATCTGCTGATAATTTGTTTTCTGTTAAGTGTAATGACATGTGCAGCCTTTTCATTCGATGTAATATATGATCTGCATGCGACATGTTGAGCTAATGGGATCGCGTAGATGATTGTCGATGATCACCCGATACTTCAGTTGATCCTGGGAATCTGGGATTTTCCTCCTTCTTGTGATAACCTGATGTTCCGAATGTTCTGCCGAGGCAGAAATGAGAGGAGAAATGCGTCTGGCTCCCAATGTTTGCCAGACCCAATTGTAATGTTTTGGCTCTCGCAGGTCTTTTTGGGCTCGTGAACAAAACATGGGCGTTGAGGTTGTGGGATTCGAGATGGCGTCATCACCCATTGAGGCAGAAAACAAGTCTATGTCACATGAGAAAGAAAATGGCAAATCCGATGAACACATAAAATTTGGGTCTCAAGACAATGGTTCTGTTAAGGGAGAAGTGAATAAGGTCTCTGATGCCAATTTCCCAAAAGATGCTGTCGATGAGTGGCCCGAGCACAAGATCCATCAATTCTACTTTGTCAGGTGCAGGCCCCTCGATGATCCAAAGGTCAAAACTAAAATGGAGCATGCTGATAAGGAAATTGTGAGATGGAGCCAAGCCCGTTTCAAAACAATTGAGAAACTCAAGGCTAAGAGGGTAAGCTGGATATCACATGGTAGCATGCCTTACAGAAGAAATTTAGCACCATTGCTTGATAGTCGATGGTTATTCTTTTCGTTTTGCAGTCAGAGCGAGGGGAAGTTATCTCCCAGCTGAAGCCTTTGGATGTGGAGAACAAGCAATTCAATATAATGGTGGATGAGAAGAGGAAGGAAATGGAACCTTTGCAGCAGGCCCTGGGAAAGCTCCGGACTGCCAACACTGCTGGTAGGGGAGGCGGGCTGTGCTCATCAGAGGAAGAGCTTGATGAAGTGGTATGCTTTCAAGCCCAAACCCTTTTTATTGGATATTTCGTTTTCGTACTTTCAAATGTTTTAATGCTTGTAAGTTAATTCATTGTTTGCAGATTCAGAGCTTGAACTATCAAATTCAGCATGAAAGCATGTCACTGGCAGAGGAGAAACAAATTCTGCGGGAAATCAAGCAGCTTGAAGGGACAAGGGACAAGGTGATTGCAAATGCCACTATGAGAATGAAACTTCAGGATTCTCTTGGTCAGAAAGAAGTCATTCAAGATCAGGTCAAGGTAAGCTATTTGCATCTAATTAGTTGGAATGAGCCTTTTTCTAGAAACGACAATCAGCTGATCACAGTGAAATTGTGCAATATAGCTCATGGGAGTTGACTTGGATGGAGTAAGGAAGGACCAGCAAGCTGTTAAGGCCAAAATTAAGAACCTCAGAGACGAGTTGGAGAGAATAGATGCCAATATTAATTCCTTGCAGGAGGAACTCACAGAAGTGACTGAGAAGAAGGACAAAGCTTATGAAAATATGCAGGAACTTAGGAAGCTGCGCGATGAAGGGGTATCATGTTTTCCATTTTCCCTTTCCCCCCTCAAGTTTTTTTCTTTTGCAGTCTGAGGACCACTTTTTCTGTGACGTGCTTGATTGTGGCAAAGGACAGGATTTACTTTTCTGAAACTAGATCTCAGATCTTTTCTAAAGTCTTGACTGAACTCTCTTCATAAGAATTTTGGCTATTTCAGTTGATGAAAAATGTTAATCCTAATTTTTGTGCTTCTGCTTCAGAATACCCTTTTCTTTGAAAACCGCACACTGCTGAACAAAGTGAGAGATCTTGCAGCAAAGAAGGATGTTAAAACCCTTCAGGAGCTTTCACACCTTGAGGTCCGTAATTCCATATTCCCAAACTTCTCAGATCAGCAGATGTCTCACCATTGAAAAACAAAAAGAAAGAAAATGAATCATGGAAACTTTTAATGTTGTCTCAGAGTGTCCTTAATTGCTCCTTTTGTTTTAACTTCTTGATTAGGTGGAAAAATTCATGTCCTTCTGGAGCGGTAACAAGAGCTTCAGGAATGATTATGAGAGGAGACTGTTGCAATCATTTGATGTTCGTCAGATGAGTAAGGATGCAAGGAGCCGGAACTCTGATGAGAAGCCACTGGTGGCTGCAGAGAACCCAGCTCCTCCTGAGACGGAAGTAACTGCGAAAGTCAACACAAAAAAGACAAAGGAGGAGAACAAGGGTGGTGCTCTGCAGACGGAACCTGCACCAAGCCGGAAGGCTCAAAAGGAGGCCCCAAAGCAGGGAACTGAGCCAGAAACTGCCTCTGAGGTTGTTGGATCAGTCACCAAGGAGAAAGCTGGCTCCAAAAAATTGGCTAAGGAGCCAGAGGTGGAGAGTCAGATTGATGCTGGAAAGTTAAAGGAGATGAAAAGAGAGGAGCAGATTGCAAAGGCGAGGCAGGCTATGGAGAGGAAGAAGAAGTTAGCTGAGAAGAATGCAGCCAAAGCAGCCCTAAAAGCTCAGAAGGAAGCTGAAAAGAAGCTCAAGGTAATCTACTTGCATGTGTCTGTTATTTCTGATTTTCCCAGTTTTACTTTTGGTGTTTTAGGGCCTGTTTTTATGGAACTAGCTTTCAATTTTGTGGATATCTTATCAGAACTAACTCAAAATGAAACATGTTCACTGAAGGACTTGGGACTCTTTGGACTTCTATGGTTTTCTGTTTCCTTGCTTTTTGGATGCGTTCTGTTGAGGTCTTCTTGAGCTTCTTGTAGAAAACAGAGACAAATATTATAGTACTTTCTTCATGGGAAAACCCAAACTTCTAAGGTGTGATGTGACAGTTATCACCCATTTTTCGGTACAATTTCATCAGCTGCAAAACTCAGCCTGGACTCCAGGTTGTTTGTACTTTGTCGTATGAGATTTCTCTCTTGCAAAAATCAAAGCAAGACAATAGCCAGAATTGATCCGGTTCATTCAAGGGAAAATAACATTTTTTATGTCCTTCCATTGAGAAGTGGATGGTGACCGTTTGTATAGAGACAGAAAATAAAGCCAGAAATCCAGAGTGGGGATTCAAATTTACAAGAAACTCGTGTTGTTTGCTACAGGAGCGTGAAAAGAAATTGAAGAAGAAAGCAGCTGCATCTGCTACTGCTACCAACTCGGAGGAGCAAGCTGAGGAGACAATTGAGCAGGAGTTGGACGTGACTCCTGAGGCTCCTGTTCCGGAGAAGGAGAAGGTTCAAAAGGAGAAAACTACCGTTAGGCACCGTGGAAGAGTGAGAAGTTCAGAATCAATCCCGAAGGTAATCCCAAGGAGGAAGAAGTCAACAGACTACTGGGTTTGGGCCGCCCCAGCTGCAGTGGCCTTGGTCATGCTGCTGGTGGCCCTCGGCTACCAGTACTTTGCATGAGGAGCAGAAAGGTTTTAGATTCGAGGACTTCAAGACCAAATTTTCTGCATGTCGAGAATAGGTTTCGTGGCAGTGGCTGTTCTTTTTAAGTTTTGTTCCTTTCATCCTTCCGAGGATGGACTTGAAACTCATAATTTCATCTGTCTCTCAGTTTTGGATACCTTATGCTTTGTTGAATAACATTACTTTTAGCTACATGTTTTGTTGCTTGAGTTTTAGAATTTTTGGCCTGAATCCTTCATTATCGTCTCTGGAGTTGGCTCTCTTTCTCCAACAACCACACCACCCACC